>DWPW01000419.1:0-11680 GCA_018252015.1 Astraptes brevicauda
CTGAATTAAAATTTTCACCAATCTAATAGGTGGCTAATATAATTTGCTATTAATTAACTAAAATAATTTTCGACTTAAGAATTCATATGCGAATATTAAAATGTTAGATTTTGGCCAATTTAAAGATTTCTTTTATTCGTTTATGTGAAAACTTTCTTTTGCGATTTATATTTCATCCAACTTTACATATTTGCATTTGCAGATAATATAGACCGATTGTTAATACTGCAAGTTTTTAAAGATAACGCATTGGCACGGAATGCGCCATGGGCAACATACGCAGGACGACGTAAGGTCTTCTTGTCATAGCAATAACTAAAAATACACACTTTTTCCTTTAATATTGCAGTTTACAGCGCTAGAAATATTTTTTAATATATGTATAAAGAATTAAATGTGGAATTACAAAAATATTTTTCCATCGGGTTGTACAGCGTGCCTTGCGATCGATTTAATTATCTACATGCGTGATGTAGATAATAGATATGTAGATAGATGTAGATGCTTTTTTCATAATATCTTAGAACTTAGTTATCTATCGCCGTATTTATATTATGAGGTTTTAGTGTTTATTTATATCGTCGTGTTTGTTTGACGACGAAGTGGATTAATTTAAATATAATATAACGACTTTACGAGCTTATTATAATCGAAAGTTTGTCACATTGGTCGCTGCGAACAATTTTAACGCCATATTAAAATATCGCTATTCGTAATGCGTATTCATTACATTAACAATTTTAATTATAAAAGAAGAGAAATAGCTTGTCTATGTTATTGATGAATAAATTCAACCGCTGTGAAAAGTGCTATTAACATTGTGCTGTTTTCTACTTTGCGTCATGTTTTAAGTATAATGCTTGGCGATTTCGCGTTATTGTCTTCTGATTGTTATTATAACTACGTTCGTTTTGAAATAAATATTATATCTCGTCCATCAAGTAGATCATGTAAAAAGGGATTGAATTAGATGATATAACATTTAATTTCGTTAAGGGTTACTGTTATTGATTTCTGACTGTCTATGTATAACTCCTTATTGTGAATTCTTAAATTAAACTGTTTATAAGATTATAATACTAATTAATAGTCAAGATGATAGTAATAAAAACTCAAAGATCAAATTATTTTGAATTACAAATCCTATAAAGATGCCAAATTTAAAAACAAAGTATATGATCATTTTTTATATTTTCAATAAAATTAAACTATAAATGTTGCTGTCGGCCATGTTTCCTAAAACGTTAATCAGAGCGACATGACGTCATGTATCGCTTACACTTTTCTATGCAAATGTCAAAACGTGTCGTCATCAACGGACTCCATGACACTTGCAAGCGTTTTCGCGCTTAATTCAGAATAGGTAGAAAAAATACTAATATTTGAGTCGAAACACAATTAAACTCTGATACAATGTTATTTTTGGAAATAGTAGATGTGTACCTACGGTCGTTTTCGTCGTCGTCAACTCATTGCTATTTTACTGCTCGGCTCGGGTCTCCTTTCGAGTAAGAGGGGTATAGGCCATGTCTACCACGCTGGCTAAGTGCGACTTTGAGGCGTGCTGGTTTCCTTACGATGTTTTCCTTCACCGTTAAAGCAAGTGATAATTAGTTTCCCAGTACGCACATAATATAGAGGTGCATGGGTTTTGAACCCCGGACTTCCAGATTACTATCACTGCTTATTGATTTGATTACGTGATGCCTAACGTTTGTTCCCCGCAGGCGTCTCACCGTGGACCAGTTCGACTACGGCGCGCTGTGCGCGACGCTCGCGCGGCGCACCGCGGGCATGTCCGGCCGCGCGCTCACCAAGCTCGGCGTCGCGTGGCAGGCGGCCGCGTACGCGTCGGACGACGGCAGGCTCACCGAGCGCATGTGCGTCGACATATGCGACGACGCGGTCCACGATCACAGGCAGAAGGTGCGCTCGTTTTGTTGTTACTTAACGGTTACGTGACGGTTGCTTAGTCCTAAGTAGCAACGCGTCTGTGGCCGATTTCAGGCGGGACTTTAATGTCGTCTGGACTCGATTACGGATGTGAGTGCGGCAGTGGCCACTTGCCATCTGGTGGGCTGCGTGCGCGTTTGCTATTTCCATAATATAAAAAAAAGTTACTACCTGATCCCCGCGGTTTTACCAGCGCTGAAAAAGCAAAAAGGCATACGTGTCTGCCTAATAGCAACTGACATTTCCACCCGCGACGGCGACCGCATGCGTGGAGCGCGCGCTATTGCTTTTTTGCAAAAAATTAAGTAGCTAAGTTACGCTATAGGCCTTCATATAAAAAAGCTCTAAGAACAGGTTAATGGTATTGTGTAATATTTCGGGGCAACTCTACAGATAGAGAAATTTTATTCTGAGTTACAAAAAGATGCATACGTACAATGTGTTATCTCAAACAAACTGATTCATGTAGGCCATATATTAAAAGACTAAACATACTAATTTTGTCAGCTCTTTACATACTTGAATGTGCTATTTTTATAAATACAAATAGACAAATGTTTACTTTTCCACGACACCCACGACACAAGAGAAAATCCTACGGACGGATTATGAGTGCATAAGGTGTTGTTATAGATTTTCAAACAACTACATTTTTGATATGAATTTTCGCAAAGAAATAATTGCGATTATTTTTTCATTAATTAAACTCGTCAAAAATTGTCGGCAAACTAATGGGAAAATTCATCAATTTTTGTCATCAGAAATACAACAGGAACATTTTTTTACTATTTGCTTTAGTCTAATTATGTGTTCTCACTGTGCCCGAAGTAGCATAATCTTACACAAGTTGTCGGATATACGTGAACATATAATACATAAGATCATGACAATGTATTTGCTTATTGTGCTTCTATAATTGAAAGTGACAAGCGAAATACTTTTTCAGTTAAGATCGATTGTCGACTTAGTTTTAGCGATACTTATTGCCTACATTTAACTTCAGATGGAGTGGCTGTCCAACGAAGAGAAGTCTCGCAGCATGATGCCGTACCTCATGGATCTGCCGCCGCTGGACGCCGACAAGAAAGCCACCGTAACCGCATACGAGGAAACCAAAGAGGAACAGCCCAAGACCAAGGTCGCCAAGAAGAAATCGAAAGAGGTCGAAATGGACAAGTGACAGCACTCGTCTGAGGACCAAGGCAACCTTCCTGGTCCCCAGCCCTCCACGTCAACCCCGACCACGACCACCACCAAGTTCACTTTCTTTCTACCTGACCCTCTCAAAGTAGAGATCGATTTCGCCAACCGCACCTTGCTCCTTGTCGACTTAACTGACGCTCAGATGACGCTGCTCCGCTCCCTGGCGAATAATACGAAGACCCAAGGCCAGAAACGGGGGCGTAAGGCCAAAAGTGCCTGACATGACACCAAGCGGGTATGGTACCGACCTATCCGATGGCGGCCATCCCGTTGGCAGCAATTCAAGCACTTCGTCAAACCTTTCCTCTGGCTCGTTCCATTTGGCACTATCATTTATCTCGTTTACTTTTTACCAGACGATGTTATGGTCAGTGTGGAAGTCGATAGCTGCGATCAGGCCGGGCCGGAAGTGAAAAGGGAACTGATCAGAGACGGAGTCCTGGACTTCCATATGAGTAGAGATGCAATTGTCAAGTCGCGTCTATACAGCAATTACGGAGAGCCCAAGAAAAAAGAGTCGTTTGTTTAATTACCGTTGTTTTCCATTTATGTTGCCTCATTTTAAAGCACAAATAATATTAACTGTGTAAATATAATACAGTAGCGTATGCTAAACTTCAGATGTCCTCCGTTCTGGATATGATGAAGTTAGATTATTCTGGTTGTATGTAAAGTTAAGAGCTAAGGAGTCAGGTGGGTCTAAAAATATGTGTGTTCTGTTCAATATATTCGGTGAAAAGGTACAATTTATGCCACTTGCAGGTTTCTTGTGTCATGTAGGTGTAATGTCTTATTCGTTTAATTAAATATATTGTACCCCTTTTTGCCAAATACACTGTTTAGATAATATAAGAAATAGTTCTTAAACAATCTGTCTCTAATGTTTCTTAACACTTGAGACGACACAATGTTAATAAACACTGGTTAGTATGTGTGTGCACAATGTATATAAATACATGTTTCTATATACTCTTGTAGGTAACTGGTAAAGTTATTTCGTGAATATTTCTGGTGGTTATAATTTACATTGAGTAAAGTGTCGATTATTCAATACTCGAGCGTCAATATCGATTATGATCGGAATTCGAAGTTGGGGTGCCCTAAACTCATGTTATTTTAAAATCGATTATGTCAACTCCATATAATCTTTAAGGTATACTATTCGAGTATCGATGAAACAAATTCGGATACCCTATACGTGTGTTATTCATACTGGTGTTATCCGAAAATCGATGTTAAATTCAATCGATTAATTAACTATTTTATATACTTGAGTTAAAGATAATCGATGTTTTACTTAAAGTCAAATAATGACCTAATTTTTCGAGGAAGATGTTTGTCCTTCGTTTATCTTTATGTAAATAGCTTCTCATTGTTAACAGGTAGTTGGGGTGCGATTTATTGACACTTGGTGCGTTATATTCGATTCAATGGAAGTCGAATCGATATTTATTCATTGACTTGATAACAAAAGGTCATTGGGTCTGTACTGAATGTTAAGAAAATAAATTAAAAAATAATAACATATTTAAATTAGATGTTTAAATTCTACAATATTTTTATTTCAAGCTTTTTATTACTCAATCTGAAGTAATGTCACGTAGAAAATGTTGCCAATTTTGCTCATTTTCAGTGTAATTTTCGTAATGCCAGTTGCCGTATCACTCACTATGAGGCGACCATAAATCCTTAGGAGTAGCAACGCATCTCAATTCAGATAAAACCCGTTTTATATATAAAGTTTCTTATAGATGACCATGGGCGGCAGCGAACACTCAGCATCAGGTGGACTGCATGCTTGTTTGCTACTTAAAAAAAAACACGATATGATAATCGGTCAAATCGGTATCAGTTCCGAATAATGATACACGGTCCGCTCTTATAGCATCTGTCCTTTTTGTAGTACGTTTAGTTCCGATGTTCCTAAACAGACCCGAAGTCCTATAGTTAATAAGTCAATGTATGTTACGTCACGTCGCTGTTACCGCTAGGTAATACATTTCAAATTGTTATTTTCAGTAAATATTGCTTATATCTGGTCAGTGACAAATATTTTGTTCGCTTATCACGGTATCCGATTGCGGGCGAACCGGTTCCTATGATATATAAAGTATTAAAATCTTGGTCATTGGTGATTTTGTTTTGATGGTTAAAGAAAAACGGAACGTTGTTGGTCGCAAGTTATTATGATTCCTAAATATATTTGTTTTATTTTCTTTTTTGAGTTTTTGTTTGGTGTTTGTTATTTTTACTTTATTAAAGCATTTATTTTTGACATCTACACAATGCGTAATGCATGACTATAAAAAATAGTGTTTTTTAAAGAAATTGGAATTATCTGTCTTTTCGGACATAAACTACTTCAAACTATAAATTTGCTATTTCTATGAATTTCATTTTTTGTTCGACATTCCAATCTTCCAAACAGTTTTGTTTTATGTCACAAACATATTCTATATTTAGGTTGATCTATAAACAATGATATAATATTGATGAAATTTACAGCGTCATGTAGCTTATTATATCTTGACACATTCTTATACCTATTCCACTATGTCACACTTTGTGGACGGTGACCACATGTAACACTTTGTGGACGGTGACCACATGTCACAATTTGTGGACTCTGTATATGTACATGCTGCAGAATTTATAAATATACCTTAACACCTCATATTCCGATGTTGTTATCAGTCTCGAAAGTCTCGTCAAAATAAGAACTGCTAATGATAGACAGTTTTTTTCGCTTTTTCTGTATATTGGTTCTTTAAGTCAATGATTTTGTTTATTTTAAACTATCAGACTCAAGATTACATATGATTTTTGGTCGCGAATTTGTCCGCTTGATGGACAAAATGTTATATTGCCGTGGGTACAACCGATCAACTGTGGTTACCCACTACGCTCAGCCAAGCAGTTGTTACACTCTTTTTGGGTCCTTTGTCTAGAAGGCAACTTGTAGGGGCTGATTTATTCATAAGCCGGTAGGTATGCTCCATTTTATTTGCAACCTTACGTCCCGCTGTTGGCTCCACAATTTGGTGAATTTTTTTGATCTATTTTATTGAGATATTGTCATAAATGTGAAAAGAAATAGTTTGCATTAAATGTGTATTTGGTTGCTTGGTCTTTACGCTAAGCATTAAATTAATTTTTAACCAAAATTTTGATATGTTGACGATAGTGGTCATTAATTAAATTCCAAATGTTCGTTTAAGTTAATCTAAATCTCTTGTATTGAGGAAAGTTATCTCGAAGATTTCAGGATTATTAATTGGTCGGGATCGCGGGAATTCAAATTCTAATCTTATCATTCTATCTTCCTCTAGGTATATATCTATTAATTTACAATCTACTTTTTAGAAGAACTACATATTTTACTAAAGTTTCTACAATCACGTCCAAATGAAGACTGAAGTAAAGTTTTTATCGACTATACAGACACTATATTTCCTGGTCTTCTATACTCTTGTAAGTTCCTCCTCTCAATAGTTAATTTTAATTATTTTTAACACGGCTCGGCCATCTTCAGAAATCTTATGAGATCAGGGATCAAACCCTAATCTAGCAGTCGGGTGAAAAGACTGGGACCTTTTTGGAATGAAAATATAAATTAAATTCATTATAGAAAGTTAGTTGAAAATATTTTGTTTGATGTGGAAATGTATGAAATATTTCGACTACCCTTAGTCTAAACGGAGAAATAGAATAATTTCACTAGTATTCATTTGTGTATAAACTTTTAACCATGCACTGTTCGATGTAGGTCCTCACTTGCTGAATTGTCCTCTCTATCCACGATGTCGTGCCTTTGTCATAGCTCATCTTAATGTTATCAGTTACCTCATTCGGATTCGATCAGCCTTCCAGTGTACAGACTTTTTTAATTAAGTTATGTTTAACTTGCCACATTTGTAAAACAAGATTCGAGTGAATATTTCTTAACATGACAACTTAACCTAAAACATCTGTCCTGAGATCGACATCGGGAAGGATTTTCCTGCTCTATTTATAGTACGAGGTATTGCAATCAAAAAAGGGGGTTAACAACATACGTTTTACACGATGCTTAATAATTTCAACTGACTTTTAGGTAATGACTATTTTAGGCCTAATCTATAGACGATTTCGAATCAACTGTAAATAACTGATTTTTTACTTTAGATGATGAATGGCAATTCTCTCGCGTTCTAAAAGAACGCATAATTTAACCGAATAAGTTGCATTTTACTTTATTTTTGCAAAATCAGATTTGCATAGTGTAGAGTATGAATGGTTCTTTAATTATAGTTCGTAGATAGGTGTAGGGTGTAATGATTTGATAATCGATAAGAATGATTTGGTTTTTTGAAAATTGCATCCTCGTGATGTTTGGGTCAACCTCATTGTTATCTTTTTTGCACAATCTTTAAAATTCACAATTAGCAGTGATTGGTTAATGTCTGGTTTTTGGCCAAAGTGCTCTCCAAGTGAATTGCTGAAACATCCGCCTTATACGAAGTGGACTGCGTTGGAGTTCTAGTTTGTAGGATGTCTTAATGTGCAGAATATCACAGACGTTTAAGTTAGTCCTTGGAGAAAACCCATTGAACAGTTGTTGGCCAGGTCTGCAGTGGTCAATACTGGCTTGCGCATTGCTCTTGTTAGACGTGTATGTTCCTTCATGAAATCCAGCTCAAAAAACGGAGAACAAAGAATTGACAGGAGCCTATATTAACATTTCCAGTGTAAATATACTATTACTTATTTATATACTATAACTTGAATTGATTTTCGTAATTGAGCTTCGTTCTAAGGTAAAATTCAAAACACATATTTATGTCTCTAATCTAACAGTTTATTCAATAAGCAAACACATATAAAATAGTACGTAAGAAACGTCTTTATATTCTAGGGGACGTTACGACAATCCTATATGAAAGCGGTGTCTTTTGTGAGGATGGTTTATATTAGTTAGGTCAACTGTAAATTAACAAACATACAATATGGTTTAAATTTTGTCTCTGCCACCACAAAAGACGTTAAAAAGGATTAACTTATTTACAACGAAAATGTAAAATGAATGCCTTTAATATAATTTTTATTGGCATCTGAAGATTTATTTCGTTACATCCTTTTATTAATTTAATTTTGTGACATGTGCGTCACGAATTTAGGACATATAACAACGTGTCACACTTTGTGGACATCATACGCAACAATTTATTGATGACCTCTAATATTCGTTAATCAACATCAGACTAAAATTTGCCCTTATCCCTAACTGTATTCTCGAAATAAGTATATGTAACGCAAATTCCACTGTGTTATATTATGCCGACACAATATTTGATAGTATTTAATAAATAGGTACATAAAATGATTATAATGTTATAAATAATGTGAAATAATCTCAACATGCACCGAACACGTACAAAAATGTAAAAAAAAAATCAGAAAGAGTGACATTGAGCCTCTTCGTCGATAAATTTTCTGTAAATAGAAGTACTTTATGAAATTCTACATCCGAAATGTTTACAGTAATAGTTGTACTACTGAGTGTTTAGTGTTAAATTAAATTTGATTATGGATTATGTTGCCCGTGGCACCTCTTACACGGCCAGTGGTGTATAGTGAGTGTTTTGATGTACCAGAGACATAGTTTCACTATAATCTGACACTACATTTGTTTCTATTTGACATCCTTATAATAAAACTAAAAACATCTAGTGTACTGATTGATGAAATAATTTTTATCGGTATAATATCAGTATAGTTTATATTTAAAAACCGTAACGTCAAATAGAAATATAATTATAGATGGAGGGAGCTAAGTAACGATGAAAATGTTCACAGCCACAGAATACAGCTGGAAATACGTTGTGTAAATACTATGTCGTTGCTTTTCCAGTGATATTATGTCTCGCTAAGTAGAAATGCATTTGGTTTTTATTGTAAATGCTCCACGTAACTATATTAATAACTGTACACGAGTGAAATTGTATTGGTATAAAGAGAATAATCCTTACGTTTCATTATTGCATTAATAAGATGTTTTCGACTCTGTAGTATTGAGTCGATTCTAGTTACCGAACAAATGATTACCAGTTCAAATATAGTAATCATTTCTATGTCGAACGCTGCATTTGATGTTTCTGCTTCATATATATTCCCATGATGTATATATTGGGATATATAATACGTGAACCTAATTTATTATGATGTTTCTTAGATACTAGTGATAAGATTGGTATTGTTGGTGTTATCGGTATAGTTGTATAATGGATATGTATGCAATTGTGCAATATGACCGACATACTTCAGGTTGTTTCGAGTTATAGGGTTTGTTTTGGACCTATTTGGGATCCCTATGAGTCTAGAACACTATACACAATTTTGGTGAAACGACATAAAGACATGTGGTTGGATACGATTGTTTTCAATCATAAGAATATTCTATGTTGTTCGTGTGTACTTTCCTTGCAGTACGGCTTTATATGAAATACCCAGAAAGATACTAAATATAAGGCTGTCAATTGTTATCTGGTATAATGTCACTGTTTAACTCATAATTAAATTAAAGATAATTTCATGTTAATGTGCTTAAAAGTAGTGCCAAGACTGGCTTCGTATTCAATGTCTAAAGTTAATCAAATTTTTCAATGTAATTTGTATTATCTTTGAATTACTCGTTTAATTGATATTACTGATAGTTGGCCCAAAATGTTAATTAACTGTAATTTGTGTACCTAATTGTACTTATAACTAATTATCTTAAAATTTGGCCGGTTCATAATCACAGCATTTAATTAATATTGAGTTTAGTGTGCTGTTCTGATCATTTTTAATGTTAACGATGTTATACATCGCAACGATCTAAGAAAATGTACATTAAATATTCTAACACTAATCAGTCTTGATAACCATTCGATTCCAATAATTCTTGAAGAAAACAGTGTTTTTGTAATTATTATTTCCTCTGAAATCTTAAGACACGTGGAAACAAAATACTGTCTGGATGTCACTAGTGGTTTTTGAATACGGTATTGTTGTGAGCCGGTCATTATTCGTTTATGTAAGTCATAAGGTAATCGAGAACTTAACTCGGAGTATATGTTTAACTGGTAAATGTAGTTTTGTGTCGATACAGAATGGTAAAGTACATTGATTGTCAAATCTATTACGTGTGTAGCAACTATTAGAATTATTAGTCGGAATATTTGTTTTATTTCAATACCCCCAACTTCCTTATACCATAGCATAGCGACATACAGAGAAAGTTATCAATACAATCAAGATTTTTATACATAGTTTACGCGTTTTTAATACAATAGCACCACATATATATGTACTTATACAAAAACATGTAGGCGTCCTTGTGTCTATTGATGTCTTTACGCAACGATATCGAAAATTATAGCATTTTTCAAATACACTTCGGAAGATGTTAGATATTGAAATTCTAACCCAAGCTTCACAATTTCTGTGGTTGAAATTGCTACATCTTTTAAGGTATCACCCAATTTATAAAGGACTTCCTCCCTGATATTTATTACTTTTATCGGAATAAGTTGAAATATTTGATCAATTGAATCCAGGTTGTGTACTTTATTGCCTATGTAAAACAGTAAACATATTTTGCCAACATAGCCCATTTCATATTAATGGGTTGCACAACGCTTTTACAAACTTTAAACAAGATAGGCATTTCATTTCATGACATATCCGTTACTGCAAAAGATTCAGTAAAAATGCTTCAAGCAATCTATAAATATATATAATATTCACTCACTCTTCTTTTCTACAATTCTTTTGTTATGAATTAGGAAAGGTAGGAAATAAAACAAGATATTTTAACGAATATTTTTATTTAATATTAATTCATACAGAAATAGATAAAACTAAACTTAATGAATACATTTTAAATAATACAATCTATTAAAGCATTATATTAATTGCTCTACATTTTTAAACAAATTTTTCACATTAAATAATTTTGATAACAATCTCGCGAAGAATATTAGTTATATCTTTTCCATATTGGGTACAGTCATTAATTTTTTGTGACACTCCTAATGAGCTTTAAATATAAATATGTCATTATTTTGGCCATAACGCTTTTATTACACATATTACTGAAGCCTAGATGTCTGTTACAATCTGGTTATTACAAAATATATATTCATTAATACCTAAAGACTTGAAATTAAAAATCTAAATCTATATTTTTGCTCTATTAACACACATTGAATTGGAATATTTTATTTAAAATAAAATATTCCTTAGAAGACTTTTAAAAGGGATGTATGGGCCTATGCCCAGCAGTGGACATTAATAAGCTGATAGATTTTATTATGATTACAAATACAAGCTACAATTTTCTTATTATACCAAGCAACTTTAACGTAAACATTATAAGCCTTTCTCTGAAAACTGCAAATGAAGAACCCGGGCTCTCAGTTGAGATTATTATAACTTCGGGAAACTCTCAAGTTTCCCAGATACTCTTATAATAAGTATCTACCTACGTTTATTCTGGAAAATT
>DWPW01000420.1:0-11678 GCA_018252015.1 Astraptes brevicauda
TCTTGGGGGACGTGTAACTGTCCCCCTGCACCTTCCGGTGTATACGACGGCATGCAGCCACACATACCGTCGTCTTTTTCGGGGTTGCTGTCCGGGCGGTTCGAGCTCCCACTCTAACCGCCCACAACCACAGAATTTTACTTTAGGAATGCGTGATAATACTGAGCATCACTAATAAGTATTTATGGCATTTGTATTCATTAACATGCATCTGATTGACACTTAATTTCAAGATGTAACAAAATACATTTATACTTAACACCATTTTCAAACAATGCTGCAGCTTTTGCTTGTATGTATCTCATTTCTGGTTGTGGTTCTCTACCCTCAGCTAAGGAAGGCCTGGAGTCTGAAGGCCTAGTTCAAGTAGATTGTATGTTCATTTGCTACCTCAATATTATAAGACAAAACACGAAGTTTTTATACACAAAAAAAAAAAAATATTAGCGTAATAAAATGTAATTTAATCAAGCATCACCAATTATTCACCATTTACTAACTACCATACTTAATTAAAATCTCACGTGCAATCATTTCATCACATGAAAATCTGAATTTGGACATAATTGGTAACTCACAATCTTCAATAATCCTTTCACTTGTCTTCAGTTTTCGTAAGAAAAAATCTCCAGATCTAAGATTAAGCAGTGCAAGCTCCCACCGTATAAACATTATGTAAGGCTAGTCGAACGGACTCTCTACATAACAAAACGTCTTTATTTATTGTTGTACGTAATCTTCACTTCTATTTAACTCTGACGTTAGGAACAGTAATAGTAACACAATTCTTATGTACTTTAAAAAGTAATCTTCCTCAAAGTAATGAGTATTAATCTGCAAGATCACTTCTCTAAATATGTAAAATAAATATGGTAACGATGATATTATATAATGTTATACAATTCCAAGAGCATTATATTGTTCGCGCAGGATTAAGGCAAAGGCCGGGGTGATTGTGCAGACACTTTCATATTCAAATGCTACGCCGTGCTGTTCCGTGTATCTGTTACACCATGAATATTCACTGACCGTTAGAGAGATTTCAACCTTATGTTTAACCTTATATAGAGAAAAACTTATTTAACATTAAGTGACTTATAAAAGATATATAAATTTTCAAATCTTAATATTTAACGATAAACTATTGCAACAAGACTGAAGATAAATAAGAATTGGTTAGAAATAATATTACTTTCAGCTTGACTAAATTCGATTCGTTAATAATAACAATGCTGACAGTTTTCTAGCAGGCGTTTTGCACAGTACATTTTAATAGTACGTGATATATAATAAAACATAGTGAAGTTCTTCCATCATGTAATAACTTGTAGGTGACTCTCATTTGTTATTCGTGACAACACCGCACTTCCTCAGAGAAATCGGCTGCTTTCCTATCATATTTGGCTGGATATATACATACAAGTAGAACGAGTTGAAAATATAATTATGAACAGTCTAGGTCTAGATCTTTATTTTTTAACGAACATAAAATATTTAAATAGATGTGGAATGAGGTAATGTGGAATGAACTCTCTTTTGCGACAATACTGTCATTTTTGTTATTATGCTCGTAATGTTAAGTACTGCAGTGTTCTGACCTGAAGATTGTAGTTAGGGAGATATAATTATCCCAGGCGTTCCAGCTCAGTCCTCAGGGATAACAACGCATCTGTAGTCATCCTTAGATACGACTCTAGTCTTATCTGGTTCATTGTAGGTGTCCATAGACGAAAAAATGCCTTTTTCATCAGGTGGATAGAATTTCATACAAATCGAATACTGTAGATCTTTGCAAAAAATATATTCTTGAAATAAATTGCAAGTATAAGTATAGTATTTAGAAAAACATACTTATATAAATTATAAGAAAAGTGATTTACGAAAGAACCGTGATAAGCAAGATGTGCTCGCGACAGCGCAATGAGCATTACGCTACGGTGTTAAATCATGCGAAATGAAATAGCTCCGAAAGTTTATATGGACACGGCCAATTAATATGTAATAGCCAATCTAAATTATAATCGTGTAGCGTGTGTGTGTATGCATGACATTTTGTTCAGAAAACGAGCAAAAACGAATTAACATTTACGAAGTAGGTAACAACTTATTAATCAAAGGTTTTTGTCATCTTGTACGACGTTGTGGTCACGACGCACAATTGCATAAAAAATTAGAACATAGTGATTTCCACTAAAGATTTTTTTTTTGTAATAAGGAACTAGCAAACGAATTTGCAGGCCATCTAATGGTAAGTGGCCCATGTCGCCATGGACATTTCTGATTAACCCTAGGTAAGTTTAGGAGTTATATCTGAGGCCGGCCACAAATGCGTTGCTACCCCTGAGGACTATGTTGGTACGCCTCGGATATATGTATGTATATGCAATTGGCCACTGCTGCCTATGGACATCAAGCAATTAACCGAAGATAACATCAGAGTCTTATCTGAGCTTAGCCAAAAATGAAACCAGTAAGTATTAGGCAGAAATAGGCGTGACAGTGATGTCCTGAAGTCGAATAGAGTATTATTTTACACGAATATGTTGAGGCGTAATTATATTTTTACGTAGTATTGTGTTGAAATAATAGTTAAGCACGTGTTTGGCTTTGTAGGTCAACAGATGAACATTTTGATAATTTTTTTTCACATTCATAATAACCCAACGTTGAAAAAACCATATTTAAATATTCACAAGTTTTGCTTTTCTGTGTCATATTCGTGACGAGGTCGCTACGAGTTTAGTAACAATTAAGTAAGTTTTGTTTAATTTTTTTCAATGTTAAAGCGCTGTCTTTTTGTACCTACTTACACATATGGCTGAGTAGGTAACAGTTATTCCAAATCAAAATCAACATAATTTATTCAAAGTAGATTCTTTACGGAATTATTTTTGAACGTAATTATACTACTAACACTTCGCAAGGTGTTTCGTCATGGAGAAGAAGCGGCGAAAGAAACTCCATGATACTGATCTTATCATGCAAGTTTTATTCATAAGGTAAACTTATGCAAATAAAGCATATAGAGTTGGAGCTACGAGTACTTCAGACTACACAACTTTATCGTTCAGATATATACGTAATAAAACTATAACATGTTACTCCTACAAAGTATCACTTTCAACCACCTAGAAGTTTATATGATGTAATTTTCCAATTTCCAATGATCCATGCGTTAGTAACAGTACGATGTTACAAATATATGGATCGAGAGCCGTCATGCAGCCAAGTTTCACTATACAAGAAGCTGCAACGATGCATACTGCAGAATTGATGCATTTATTTTTCCGCAATATTTATAGACAGTAGCTTTATAGTAAATATCTTACTGTCTACAGCTGGTGTACTCAATTATTGAACAACTAGCTGACCCGGCGAACGTTGTTCTGCTATTTGGTTTTAGATGCTTGCAATGTTTTTAGAAGTTTGTACAATAACGCCATCTAGTCCACTACAGTAGTACTATTATTTTCACGTAGGTTCATGTTTAAAAGTACTAGAATCCTCTATTGTTCGACACCGGCAGCACCACCACCACACTTATTTCTGCCTTATAACAGCAGTGTTGATCGCTGCTGTGTTCTGGTCTGAACCATGTATACTTTCGCATGCATTTAGTAAAAAAAAAAAATTGATATTACATACAGACCCTTCAATTTTATGTATTTATATAGATGTATAGATTGATTTCAGATATCCATGGGCGGCCGTGGCCACTTACCACCAAGTGATTTGCATGAAATTTGCTTTTTTAAAACATAAAAAAACGTACGTAATAATTTGACGTAAGAAAAGTTATTTCTGATTTAAAATTTTAATAACTTTTGATAGAATGAATAAATTTTGAGAAAATAAAGCCAAAATGTTGCGTTAAGTAACGTACTATAAACATATCTGCATTTCCACGAATGAAATCCCGTTGTAGTTGCGCCAATTGAATTTGAACACACACACAGCGAGCGTCAGTTACATTCTTAGTGCAAGATAAATCAGTAATTATGTTAAACATCTTGCAACACCTGTAAGCGTCTGTGGCAACAACACTCCTCAAGGGTATTAACAACCAAATATATGACATTGACACCAGAAAATAATATATTGTTAGCGAAAATTAAATTAACGTTAAAGCTCCGTCGGTTCCACCGACGTGCAGTCGGCCTAAGGTAAGGCCGGCGTACGTGTGCTCTGCTCTCGGAGCCGGAGTCGCGAGGCCGACATGGCGTCCTCGGTATACGGACTACTTTCAGTATTTTTGTTTTTTGTGCTTTATTGTCGTTTATGTGTACTGTATTGACTTATATTTTATATATTTTTTTGATATCATAATAAATAAAGGAACCAAAGATTTAGGTTATTTTATGAAGTCTGTTGTGTAAATATAATAACATTTTTTTCATTTCATGAATAGTCTTAGAACTTAACATAGTCATTATAACGAGTCATTTGTTTAATTATATCTAAACTGGAAGAGGAAAAGTTTGATTGTTTGTTTGCATTGAACAGGCTCTGAAGCTAATGGACCGATTTGAAAAATTCTTTAACCATTACAATTCTACAATATCCTTGAGGAACATGGGCGAAAGAATATTTAAAAAAAGCTAGAGATTCGTGCGATGTTTCGATGATGTAACCCTCGTGCGCGCCAGCACAACCATAAATCTGTTCAGTTTATTTTGTTTTCAAACGTTTACAATCAAAAATATAAACCTACTCTTTAGGGTTACTGATCATAATCATAAGTAAAATATGATGCTCATTGAATTTTACAGTCTTATATTAATCGTAATATGACAACCTACGACATTTAAAACAATGATGTAAACCTACAATTAAAAAGACAATAAACAATGAGATGATCCGTACTCTAAGGTGCATAAGAAGCTTAGAAGACCGCGGAGGCGTTCGGTACTTTATTTGTACATATACATATTGTACTATATATATGTGTTACAAACATACAACGTATAGCATTTAGAATGAGTGCAGGGACATTAATAACTAAATGAAAATTCATAGTGAAAGATTGCCGCCGGCGCTTCCGCATGTGAGGAGGAAAGACGCTGTAATCATGCATCTACATAGACTAATGGGGAGCTCGGACAACAGACCTTTTTACATTTTTTTCTATAATTAAAATTATAATAGCACTTCTTTGTGAAAATCTGCTAAAGTATATAGTGGGAAAAATTCAAACAGGGCCGGTAGACTCGGTGGCCGGCGACCAACTTAGTCCTGAGCAACAACCATGTAACCCATGTAATCGACCTCGGATAAGATCAGAGCCTTACTTCGAGTTAGCCACAAATGCGTTGCTGAAAACTAAGTTGGAACGTCTCAAATAAGTAGGGTGTGGTAAGACCCTTCAAATCAGAACACAGATCTGCCAAGTAATAGCAGTGTAAACAACGGTTTACACTGCTATTACTTGGCAGAAATTGGTGTGAAGGTGGTGTCGCTGGAATCGTACCGCAAAGATTTCTACCGCCTTCATATTACTCATTAATGTAATGGCCATTGCTATCGTAATATTAACCATTTAACAGTGGTGATAAGGGGCCATCGGCAGCTGCTTGTGGCCTTTGACGCTCTTACACATTCGTTTCCAACAACAAGTAGTTTAAGTAATACCATTAAACATAATTGACTATCAAATACACTTGAATTAGATCATAGCCGGTTAAAAACAAAGAGTTCTACCACCTTTAACCCAGTGGTCTCGAAGTTTCGGCACGTCCGTACTGTTATGAATGAAGCGGGCGGTTGCTCAAGCGCCGCGCGCGAAGGACTTGTTACAATTGAGACTTTACTCCTCGTAAAAGAAAAATACCGCTTTTATGTTCATGTGTATTGCCGTTTGCTACTACAGGGTTGCTAATACAAATAGCAATATAGACTTAATTTTTTTTAATAAAATAAATCAGCTCTAATACGTATTTTAATGGAATAAATATATTCTGTGACTTTCATATAAATAAATAAAGCAGTTATTTAGGCACATTAAAATCAAAATCATATTAATTATTAAATTCAACTATCTATGTGTATACTGTTAATTTGATATTTCATAATTGATCATATTGACATTTACCAGCGTTAATTTTAATATTTGACATTGTTTTATTATAATCATTGTTACTACTCTATGGAATTGGGACATACTGTAATGTTAGATGTAGATTGAGTTATATTAAATAAATATTAAAGGTGAAAAGGTTGTCATCGTTCGTATATGTCAATAAAACATTAAGAATACTTCACCTTCAATAGTTGAAAGAAAAACATCTTACGTAAGTGTGAAAAATACAAAAATACCTCAATCAATTCCTGAGAGTTCAATACCTGAGATGTGGTAACCCTATTAGCGCGGTTTGGATTAGAAAGGAGGCGTCGCCGCGGGCTCGCACTAGTAGTTGTTTTGAAACGCGGCGACCTTACGTGTGGGTAATTTGATTATGACTAGCCAGTAACTAGCGCCTGCCCAGCGCCCGGCCTGCCGCCGGTCATCATAAATACGGCATTATTTGTTGAATATCACATTTTTTTTGTAGGCATATAAAAAAAATATTGTATTCTTTTACAGTTTTCTTTCGATCGTAGTAGTATGAAACCTGCCTAATTTTGTGGAGCTCATACATAGAGCATTCTCACCCATTTTTTTGATGAGGGAGGAACCTTCAAATGGTACCCGACGCCGTGAGAGCGAGGCGACGCTGGGTTATCTGAGATTATTATGGGTGTTTATGATGGTATGCGACATCACATACCGCCGCCCTTCCCAGGGTCGCTGAATGGACGGTTCGAGCTCCAACTCTTGCCGCCCGCAACCCGCCGCTGGTGCGCGGAACCTGTCATCAAATGTAATGAGAACAATAATCTCACATGAAATTAAATAACAGTACTTGCATTGTTTAAAAGACGCTTTTAAACTCATAGCCCCGCAGTAGGATTTTCTCCTGGATGTCATGGACACACATAGATGAATACACAAACACCCAGACCCAGAACAGAAATCTAAATTCATCATTCGGATATCTGGCTGGGGATAGAACCCGGGACCCGTTGCGTGGTAGACCGGTATGTAACTGCTCGGCCATGCGGGTCGTCTTGTTACTCTTGAAAAGTTGTTTTCCCACAAAAATAAGTGTGCCAGTATATAATTGTGTTTATTTATAAAATATATGCAACAATCTAAACGGAAACATAGCCGTTAGGCAATCAAATCATTTAAACGGCTTGAGTTTTGCTGATTTAATTGATATTTATCGCAAGTTCTCGTAAAATAGAGTTACATACTTGTCGTGACTTTGATAATGTTATTTTTTTTTAAACGTATTGACCAAAAAATGAGTGTCTTTTAAATGTAGAGACTCATTAACGCGGATTAAGCAAATGAGTGTTTAACGCAAATGAGAGATTGTAGCAACATCGCTGCTCGCGCGTCACCTCGAATTGCATCATATGAGTTATCATCTCATTATGCTATCTCAAAAAAACCCAAATACATTTGGTGCCATGTTTAACCGTAGATTTTTTCAAAAAAAATAATTATTGATTAAATATCATGGATTCTGCTTGCTTGCATGTTTGGGTAACTACATACTTTCAGTGTCAAGCGCTCGATTGCTAATTGTAAACTGTAAAAAAACCTTTGAACACTCTAAATTCCCTTCACCGACGGTCATCATGAACATAATCAAAGTTTTAAGGTGTTAGAATCCTTTGTGATTCGACACCGGCGGCATCACCGTCATACCTGTTTCACCAGTTGTGTTAAGCGTTGCTGTGAGAGCACTGCAGCGCAGATCAGAAGGTCTAAAGGGTGTGGTAAGGGAGACATACTTAATCGAGGTGTTCTAACTTAGACTTCAGGGGTAGCAACGCAACTGTGGTCGACTTCGTAGGACTGATCTTATCTGGGGTTGATTGCAGATGTCCATGGTTGGCAGTGGCCACTTAATATCAGTTGGGCTGCATGCTTGCTTGCTACTTCCGTAACTGAATAAAACTCTTATTAGAAAGTATACACTACAGAAATATTATTTGGGGAAAAAGGGGGGATGGGACGAAATATTTTTGTATCATAACAAGATGAGTATCACATGAGTATCAAAGTCAATACATTTCAAGCAATCGGTTTTTTGTTTTCAAGATAATTCTCTTATTTTGTCTACATTCTGTCGACGCATCTTGCAGTAGGTACTGTTAGAGTAGGTACATAGAGTTTTGCGCAATGTATTGCACGAAGATTAAAAATATTATATGACTTAATAAGCACTGCAAAGGTCATCTCTGTCTTGGCCTCTAGTAGCATTACTTTCAAATTCACATTAATCTTACTGAAATCACTACATGTTTAAATCTTTATAGGTTATCTGATGATTCGATTAACGCATACAGAGAAATCTTGCACCAGCGCCATTGGCACTTTATACATTTTTAATAAAAATACATTTATTTACTCATACAGCATAAATACTCACAAGCGTAGAAGTGTTTGAATGCTTTCTGATACTGTAGAAGCATGTTTATTGTATTTCTATTGACATTGACATTTATAATCTTATTGATAACATAAACTACATAACCTACTTTCTTGCTTCTAACATTCAACCATCGCTGCCATTACATCAACACCTGTTCATGATATAGAGCACATACGAAATGTAGTGCCGTCTGTCAAAAATATACACGTAACTCAACACTTAATTGCGTCTCACTTAGCGTCAAGATATGATGCCGATGATGGAATGAATGAAATTTTTGAACGTTACAAAAATATGTATCTATTTTTTGACACAAATATCCTTCAAAGCGTTTTATACAGCTGCCGATATATTTTATAAACTACATACAGTATTAATGAACCGTCATGTGGGTATTTGTGTCACGTATATCATATGTAATACCGTATATGTAGAGGCAGATAAATTAGTCCTACGACTTAAATTAAATTTTCTAGGAGATTTGTGAAATAAATTTTGAATGTTAACGATAACATACTTTGTGCAGTTTATTAGCTCCAATGCACGCACTTTTTAAACTACAGACATTTCTTAAGTCGGAACAATCAGAGCTATATTGTTGGTAGGTGCAGCTTCTTAGTATCAATAGACGAAGTCAATTATAGAGTTCCGACACAGATAGGAATATCATATAACGACATTTTTCTTTTATCATGTCCATATAACTTATTCGATACCGATATGCTCCATGTGTAATAGCAGTAATGGCATGAATGATAGATCGAGCTGGTAGCCACGAAACCCGCTAGGATTCTTAATTCGAGTGACTGTCAGAATGAGGTCAAACCGCGAATATCGCATGCACGGTTTGCGTTGGTCAAGTTGCAGCTGCACCGGTCATAATGTTTATTTACTTACGAGGATGCCGGCGTCTCCCACCGCGCGCCGCCCCGGCCGCGCCGCGCTCGCGGCCCGCTCGGCCAGTCAGTTCAGCTCCGCCATGTCTGCCGCACGCCCGCTCGCCGCCCGCCCGGTCTCCCTCACGCTCGTCGCGCTGCTCGCCGCGCTGCTCGTCGCGCAGCTCGCCGCGGCCGCTCCGCGCACACCGCGCCTGCGCCGCCAGCTCGCCGACGACAACGCGCTGCAGCCGCTCGACGTGAGTCTTATCAACCAACTCTTGGCCGAAGAACCTTTCATATAACTATAGAACATTATTTCTTAAAATCGGTATCCCTAGAACACACTGTAGACAAACTACGAGAGAAATGACCATTCAAAAGTTATGGCCGTTGAAACATAAAATGAGTAACTTGGCCAAGTTTTGATTTTAATGTATCATAGACATAATAGCATTTCGACTATTTACCCTACGGTTCTTTTTTTGTATTGAGGAGAGTTTTCTCATCTCGTGACATAATAATTGTTAGTAAACCTTAAAATACCCATTAGTGTAAATTTTTGAAATAACTTTGTGATACAGATCGCAGGAAGATGATACGTAGGAATATGTTGAAAGCGTTGCCTGTACAGTGAGAAAACGCTCCTTAATCAAAGCTTTGATCTATCGGCAAGCGTATTTTTCTAAGTATTAACAAGTCTAATTTTCATTATGAAAAACAGGTCAAGGTCAAAGAAGTAAAAGTTCCATCTTTAAGGATTAGATGTAGTTTTAACTGGTCTTTAGTAAACCAATTGATGCAAGTCTGGTGAGCGTTAAAGGAGATGAGCATTGAAAGTCTCATTTATAGAATCTATTCACCAACCAGTTTAGATGGTGTAATTGGTGAAATTACCTATCCGTTCACCGAGAATAAATTACGTTAAAATGTGTTGCAAGTGATGACCGCTATGTGTGTCACACCACACGCCACTTGCCTGCTGAGCCTCGGCCGCGGAGGCTACTGCCATCGTCCGAAATGTCAAAGGCACAAATTATCTTCTCGATGTTGCGAAATGGAGGAGTGTAACATCAAACTCTCAGATACAATTTGTTTTCCAATTATTTTGTTCTCAAGTACTAATAGAGTTTGTTAGAGTCGGTTCAAAGTTCAAACATTCATCAAAACTTTTCGCAACGTCATGACAATATATTCATGTGATTACTTCACATTTCCCAAGAATTGCAAAACTATCGAGCAGACGTGTGCGCATACCATCTTACGTGATGCCCTTTCCGTCGGTCACAGGCCATAGGTTACAGTGTCAAGGTCGAACGCGCAGTTTACACGTAAACGAGTGCAAAAATCGGCCAGGTCCGCTTTATTTGACGTGGTCAGCTCTCACGCGAGCCGCCGCCAGCCGAGAGCCGCGACGCGCCGCGAGCGAAAGCGTGACGTAACGCCACAATACCGCCGATCCTCGATGCGAATGCGCTGCACCAATTAAGTAATATTATCTCATGCTGTTACTGGGTCGAGAGTTCGGCGTTGCGCCACGTCGCTCCTAATGCATAATATATCCGCGCCACCATCTTATCGATCATCGATCGCTCGCGTAACTGTGAGCATTATTTGATTCCCGCGGACTACATTTCAACCGACCGCTAAGCAGCTTTTACAATTCTCCTCGTTTGCTTCGTAAAATGATTTATTTGGAAGTCAACGCATGTCTGAAACGTTCAAGGTGTAAATGATCAATATGAGTACGCTATTTCAAGCGTATATTTGAAATGTAGTCCGTGTAATTCGTGTATGCATAATGTTGTAATATATCCGCAGCCCGCGTCGCCTCCGCTAACAGGCACCGCTCTTCTTCCGCCACCCACTAACATACATTCACGCCTATATACACACATACACAATTTTACACAAACAGTTTAATCGTGTAAAACTTAAACCTGCGTTCTACAGTATTGTTGCAGCTGTAATGATGTAAGCATCATAGAGCTGCACGCAGTTCCACTCGAATAAACCTAAAGATATTATACTAGACTCTATCAAGTTAGGAATATAACTTATAACAAGCGATACAGGGCAAAGATTATGTTTAACCTGCATTTCAATACATGGTAACTGGTCGTTACATGATATTACTACTGCGTTCTTGGTAGGCTCCTCGTGGGCCTATCTATCTTAGCAGCCTAGGACATCTCGACAGCTCGTCCTCACCGCAATGCAACTACGAGGGCTCAAACATTCTCTGGCTGCATTAATGTATCAGCAGCTCTGCCGTATTCCATAGCTTCTTTCATCACCATTTCAAACAGTTGTTCATAAG
>DWPW01000421.1:0-11674 GCA_018252015.1 Astraptes brevicauda
AGCCCCCTTTTAGTCGCCTCTTACGACAGGCAGGGAATACCGTAGCCCTATTCTTGTCCCGGAACTACAGGGACCAATCATTTCGGACCTGGCAACACTATTCGAAAGTGTCGCATAATAATTAATAATCTACTACCTACTATATATTTGCACATTAAATTCGCAGTTTATTTTCCTCCGTCTAATAAATAAATATAGGGCGCACATACTCATATAAGACAACGTTTACATGCATCTAAAGGGATTTGTAAGTAACTATGTAAAGCGTAAGATAAAGGCGAAGGTTACAGACGAAAATATCTAACTGAATCGCTCGGTAGGTAATTGCTTTAGTAGAAATACATGCAAAGGGCCATGTTATATAGATTGAATGAAATAAATCACAAACAAATGGATGTTATGGATACACATACGAAGTACGAACATTATCTATACCTCGATATAAATAAACAAAATTGAAGTGTCTGATTGTAAAGTCAAAATATCAACTTTTAAATACATACCTAATTAAAAAATAACAATTAAGTATCAAAGTTTCTATCTCTCTTTTGTCTCGGGTAAAATTCAAAATAGTTGGACCAAATTTTAATGGTAATTTCACTGGCAGATAGCTGATGCGTAGAGGTTATTTTAATTTTTAAAAAGATCTAGGGTTCCTCTTAATAACTTTGAAATCCAAAAACCATGGTTCTGTCGTCAACTATCAGTTTCTATATTTGTATGTGATCATGTATCATATTTTAAACGCGAGTAAAACTGAGGAGCACGGTAAGTGTTACGTAAATTGGCAAGATCCAAAGTATCGTTTTCACACTGTATTTACGTTGATATAAATCTAGCGCCGGCGCTTATTGTATGTAGACAATCTTATTAATACTATCAAATGTCTACTTCAACGCCCAGTCGCTGTGCCCAACCATTGCTGGGCATGGTTCTGCGAACAGAGTGAGATTAATTTAGGCTATAGTCCTAACACACTGGCCAAATGCAGATTGGTAATTCACATACCTTTGAGGATTTTTATTTTGTAAACTCAGGCATGTAGGTAGTTTTGTATCCACTCGATGTTTTCTTTCTCATTGTTTATAAGAATGTGGTAGCAAACGAGCATACTGTCCAACTGAGTGTAATTGGACACTGCTACCCACCAGTAATAGGGTCGTCATGGTCAGTTGGCAAGGAATTTCGGGCATTGCCGCCCATATCCATCTGTAACCAACTTCATAAATACAATACTGTGTTTTATTTGAAGTCAATCACAGATGCGTTGCTACTCCTGAGGACTAAGATGGTCGCTTCATATAAGTTTGCCGACAACCTCACCTTTCCAACGGAACACAAGAACTGTTTCACGCCAAACATACATGTGACGGAGGTAACCCAGTCAAACCATACTTTTTCTACCACCTTGCTCGTTGATGAGTGCCCTATTTCTGATGAGTGAGACATACTTATGCGAGGCATTCCAAATTAGTCCTCAAGGGTAGCAACGCATCTATAGTAAACCTTAAGTAGGACTTTGATCTTATCTGGGGTTGATTACGTATGTCCATAGGCGGCAGTGGCCGCTTGCCATCAGGTGGACTGCATGCTCGTTTCCTAATTGCAAACTAGATCAATATAGATGAGAAATAGGTAAAGTCATTGTCTAAGTAATATGAGTATTGATATCATATATCACTTATGTCGGTACCTGCGTTTATTTTTAAAACGTAGTAGACAATTTCCTTTCATCCTATTCATCTTAATAAACCTTTTGTCAACGAACAATTGTCTAATTGAAGGTCATTTATATCTAGAACGTAAAACGTAGGGGAGCATCGGATGTTTGTTTTCTATACAAATAATAAGGAAGAACAGCATCATCTTTAAGTGAGGCTAGTATATGTTCTAGGTTATGTATTTTTTGTGTCTTGGGGAATTGTCGGGGTAGTAACATATGTTGATGCATGTATACTAAAACGAAAGGTTAAATAAAGTCTTCACGATTTATTTGTGAAATTTGTTAAGTTTTTGTTTGTTTGATGATTTTGTCGTATTGTAGTAAAAACCTCAATTGGTTGGAATTATACTCAAAATATAATAAAGAAAGAATTTTTTAAACGAATGCAAGTAGGTAAGAAACGAGCATGCAATTTACTTGCTGATTAGTGGCCTACGCCACCCATGGACACTTATAATCAACTTCAAATAAGATGGTCCTAGATGAAGTTAGCCACGATCATTACTATCCTATAGACTGAATGTTGTGCCTTGTATAAATGTCTCTCTTTCTATTGCTTTCTTAATCCATAAACAGCAATGCTAAATACTGTTATTCAGCAGATAGGCTATTCACTAAGGAACACAGCCACCAGCTCGACGCTGCGACAGCGACGAGTTACGTGTTCGTATTCACTAACTTCGCTCACGCATATCTAGTCGTCTACTTTGATAGTTTTTTACACGGAAGCTACTTAGAGGAATGAATATTATCATTCCTCCAAGGGAAGCTAACTAACCTTTGACAGGCGCCTCGATGTGAACCATAGATATAGGATGTCAAAATTCTAAGTGTATCATGTGAACTACAGGATGTCTCTACGACGAGCTCGACAACGAACACAGAGACGAATGTTAAGTTAGTGAATAGTCCCCCCTGAATTAGGTGTGACGGTGATATTTTCAATGTCAATTCACGGGGTCTACCACTTTCGATCATTGCGCTTATTATCTATTGATATTTGTTGTATATAGCAATATAGGTTTATTTCTTGATTGCCAGGTATGGAGTGGGAAGGGCCGCCCAAGCAAGGCTTGTACGACCCTCAGAACGAGCACGAAGCTTGTGGTGTTGGTTTTGTAGTTGCTATCGACGGAAAACGTACCCATAAAGTGAGTATTGCGTTAACATTACCAAGTTTTTTATTTTACTTAACCTTAGTATGTTCCATCTATTCATGAACTACATTTTTCATTAAATGAGTCATTTCAATGACATCTACTTCACATTCGTAGTTTTTGTCAAAATATTCGCTCCAAAAAAGGGAAGTAAGAATAACACAAAGATAAATACAAGAAAATTTTCATTAAACACCGATTGTCCGTTTCATGAGCTAATCAATAAAATCAGTATTAATGTTAACAATAGATAATTTAGATGGTTACCGTTAGATATAGGAAATTAAACCCAATTAAGTAACTATTGAATCCTAAACATTGCTAGGTAATATTTTTAAGAAATTGATGAAGTAAAAAACTGTTATACAGTCCACCACATTGATTGAATGTTTTCCCCCAGTACATCTGTAACAAATCTGAAACATGTAAATCGATCACAGATGCATTGCTATCTCAAACGAGGAATGTAACGCCTCGTGTCTCCTACGCAAAGAGTCCTTACACCAATTCACGGCCACCAGATCGTCCGCGATGCCGAGGTCCTCGCAAAACGCATGGAGCACCGCGGCGCGTGCGCATGCGACAACGACACCGGCGATGGCGCTGGCGTGCTGACCGCCATCCCGCACCAGTTCTACTGCGCTCAACTCAGGTATGACGTATTGTATGTAAATATGTAGAGAAGTTACTGAAGTAGCAAACGAGCATGCAGCCCTTCTGATAGTAAATGGCCATTGCCGCCCATGGACATCTGTCAACCCCAGATAAGATCACAGTCCTATATGAGGTCGGTCACGGATGCGTTGCTACTCCTGAGGACTATGTTGGAAAACCTTGAATAAGTATGTCTCTCATACCACGCCCTTCAGACTAGAACACAGCAGCGCTTAACACTGCTGTTATTAGACAGAAATAGGTTAGGCGATAGTGCCGCCGTAGTCGAACCACAAAACCTTTGATTTATACGGATAGACATTTCGATTCCTTAATTAGCAAAGGATAACTCCATATGGGCAATTATTTTCAGGAGAGACTAGTTTGCGAATTAAGGTTTGCCAACGTGACGATTTGCAACAATTACCTACTTAGACGTTTTGTGACCAAGACATTTCGTGTATATGTTCTGTGACGAGTAGATATTATGCGGAAGAGTTTGTGAGCAAGTAGACAAGACGCAAGCAAAAGAAACTTCGCTTCGTAGACGTTTTGTAAGAGATGTTTTGCGACGAAAAGACATTTCTCGAGAGAGATGTTTTGTCACGAATCGCGACAATTACATCCTACGATTAATCCATTAAACTGTTTTAGTAATAATGCGGTTCACGTTTACACAGACACTTAAGAGTAACAAAAACGGAAACACGAAGATGAAAATATACATATAAATAAAATAGTAAAAGACTAAATAGGTTTATAAGATCAGTTATATTGTTAACGTTAGGATTTCTTATCTGGAATAGATAACAGCACGTAATACAATGTTGTGTCTGTTAGAAATCTCAGTTATATTATTTTTGTATACATAACTTTGAACCTTGATTCTCGATTCAATTATATTTTAAAACTTTTAGTTTGCTTATAACGGTCAGTAAGTCTTCATTTTAAATTATAACAAGTATTTTTCATATCACCTCCGGCGTCTCAAATCAGTCAAGGAGTGTTAAATTTAATAATTATAGCATTAAAATTAATTTTCCTTGTGTAATCTTTTAAGCGTGACGCATTCAGCACCTGTCAGCGTCAGCATAACTGTACTTTTTCATAATATAATATGTTAAGTTACATACGTTAAATTAAACATATTTACATTTACTAACCATTTTAGTGAAAATTTTGGCATTGTGAATTATTTGCAGCTATTAGCTGACAGCTGTGGAACAAACAAGGTTGAAGTCCACATTTATGTCGGTAGTCGACGGTTTACAAACTTTACGACCATAGCACCTAGACTATATTCACTAAACACATGTAATATACACAACTATATAAAATTAAGCGCCCGTGTGTATTTTGAATATATGTTTCTAAGCTCGTGTACTCAAGTTACGATAACAAAGTATAAATCTGCTTATTTAATTCTTGTCTCATTGTTACCTTCTACGAGATTTTTTACAGTAGCTGCAATTTCTATCAAACAAACGGGTTAAAGCAAATAAAATTATGTAGGGATTGGAAAAAAATAAAAAAATAGAATAAGTAAGAGAATGAACGCATGTGATGCAGACGCGCGGCCAATACCGTACTGAAAAAACTCAAACGACCCCAATTACTACGAGACGTGCAAAAACAACTGGGACATCTCATGCCTAGCACAATAATTATGAGTATAACAATCTAAACCGATTGGCAGGGTGCCAAGTTGTACGACAATCGAACGCCGTACTTGGCGACGCGCCAGACACTGACAGGAAATCGATTTGGGGGGAACTGGAGCAGGATACAATTTATTAAAGGTTTCAAGGTAAAGGGATTCTGCTGTTAAACTTGTTACTTAAAATAAATTAATAACATACTTAAAAGTATGTTTATCTGTTTACTCTGTATTTTTTCTTAGTTTGTATGTACATAATAAATAATCCTGTTACTGCCACTATACGAAAAAAAAAATCTGTCCCTCTTTCTTTATAAAACCTGTTAACGTTTTTCAACATACATCAAAAGTTTCATTGTGACTTGTATTCACATGGTCGTTAAAATTAAACCAAGATGTGTACCTATATTTCCACTGGTTTAGTTTTCTGGTTCCTATTTCTATTTTGCAGTTAATATAATGTATTTCTATTTTACATTATATGATGCAGTCGAAATTGGAACATACTTTGAAATGTGGTTTTTGGACATTTCAAAATCAAGGCCAATACATTATTTGGCCGTCTGCCAGTGGGGTGGTTATGGAAAATAGTTAAATAGAAACACTAAGAGCTTAAAGAGTAAACGACTATGTTTAAAGCACTTCATGAGTACCACTTCATACCAATTCATACCAATGCTTTTTGGAACCTAGCTATAACGCTGACGGACTGCCGGATGGAAAGCAGTCGCCGTCGCCTATGGACATTTGCAACACCAGAGGAGTTGCCAATGTATCGCCGGCTTTGAAGGAGCGCTCTTTTTGCACCTTTTTGAAAAATCACCTATGTTATAGCGCTTCGGGAATGCCTCGAGAGGAAACTCATTTCACATCTTGCACGTTCGTTGCCTGCGGCAACTCCTCTCTGATCATTAATTTTACTCCCCTGTGTTCGAATTTGAAGGCTGTTACAGCAGATTATATTTTTCCAGCGATCCTTGCCAGCTCTTAGGAGTAACAACGTAATTGTGATATACACCTTTCCTGGCCAATTATCCATGAGCGGCTGTGACCACTATAAAGTGGTAAACATGCACATGTTTGTTTGCACCAAATATACGCAGTAGACAACTACCTACTCTTTTTTAGTGGAAAATCTGCCATAGATACCTATAAGCTATAGCGTTCCATATAGTGTTCCAATCCACACCGAGTGATGAGGCCATGAGCACGCTTTCGCTTTCTACCGTCACCTCGCCGGCGCTGGACGTCCTTTGAGATCCCCTCTGGGATGGAGCTGGAGTTCCTCCAACCCATCTTTAGAAAGGCTCACGCTGTCACGTAATTTCTCGAGCCCATAATAACGCGGCGACAAGCGAAATGCGTAGTATCATACCCCAATAAGCATTGAACTACACAAACATCTTTACTGCATAGCAATCATGCAATGGTAAGTGATTAAAATCGAACCGATGACGACAATACAAGAGTCCTTCAACCGCAATCAGCGCGGCTAACTCGGTCACAATTGTAGCGTGCATCCGACCCGTTCATCTGTTCCGATATAACAGCGGTGCTCAACCTTTACAGTGCTGGATAGCAGTTTGCCGTGTGACATTTTTTTATATATCGATGGCTGATTTGCAAATAAATATACAAATGTGAACGTGCATGGAATTGCTTTATTAAACTTATTTTATTATTGCTCTATTTTTGGCCACTGATAATTTTATTTATAAACAAAATATTTGTTTTCTGTACTATAGGATTGAAGAGTTTAGCTGTGGTAGTGTAGTGATACCACTTAAGAGATATTATTCCCGTTTCCTGGTATCAATGCATATACCTAGATCCAAAGCTACCTTGGTGCTGTAAAATAAATCATAAACAAAAAAAAATACTACTTTTGATCTGTAATAAAACTAAAAAAAAGTTTTTAACAGTCAACAAAAATGATATGGTTAATATATTTTTATACATAAAATTATAAAAGCCTTTTAAAGAAGCATAGGTATAATTTATGTCATGATTCTAATATGCGTTCTATAATAACAAAAGGTTGAGTACCTCTGATTAGTAAATAGATAAATGAAGAGCGAACTGTCTACTGCGTACTGCGTCTGAACTACGCAGTTGATTTTCTGACGATAAGTACCTTTTAATAACGTGTTGTTATAGAATCAACTATATAAATATAATGTTCATAAATCATAGAATCTGTAAATAATGATAACATGTGCGGAGCTGTCTCCGATGGCTTATGTTGTGTATGTGTTTGAATGAATATCCGAAGCGGTTAGTCATTCCTTGTATCGTTGTATCTAACTCCTAACATATACTAAGACCTGAATATCAATCGTTACAGAAGAGTGAGTTATTGTCTAAATCCATCTATCCAGGCTAAAGAAGGTTTTTGCTAATAGTCACAGCGCCCGGCATGCGTGTTGGTGACCACAGTAGGTGTGGATGTACAGTGGAAGAAGCTGCCCAACTCCTGGATATTTCACTCCAATCGCCTCCACCACGTCACTCGTTGTACGTAAAGGAAACATCTTACCCTCCGGGTATGTCATACGCTACCATTACGTTTGTGTAAGCACGGTAGGCGACGAAATTCGGACCTCGAGGGGTACTCTCTTCACCCGGACTTACCGTAATACTTCCCAGATCCTTAACATTTATTAAGAACGTAATTATACAATATTTAAACAAATATTGTACTATAACGAACAAATGTAAAAGATAACCCCCCAATTGTTTAGTGGATGGTTCGGTATTTATTGCGTCGTTTACCGAGCTGTGGGTTAACTTCCTGGTAGTCTGAGATCGACCAGACCAAGAGGTTCCCGCAGAAAGGTTCGCCCCCAAGTAATCGATCTTGTAGGGGCGCGAACCCCTTTAGGTGCTAATGTGGTTCAGCGTCCGCCCGCTCATATGTATACATTGAACATGCGAGTCGGACCACTAACTCCTCGACCGTTGGATGTCACACGTCGTAAGACATCCACGGGAAAAATGGTTGAAGTGGTGCCATTCAACTCCGACACTACACCAATGTGGTCCTTAATTATAAAATTATAATTGTAATCTCTTTGGTGATCATATTTTACTTCAATAAAAAGTATTTTCTATCGGAATAATGAAATTTAAATGCTGTACTTCCGTATACAACCGATACGTTACAAAATGTCTGACACTAAATTTATCCCATTTTTGAAAAGCCATAAATAATTTAGGTGCATTGACATTAACAATGATACGCAATAAATGGTAATCTATCATCGAAGGTCTAATGTAAATACGCGCTGCAAACATAGTAACCGTGATTTTTATTATGACAGCGACTTTTTAATGTGCCACCGCTAGTCACTTCGCTACCTAGGCGTGGGGTATGCCTGGAGCATACTCCACGATGCTCCTCTAATATAGATTAGACCTAATAGCAATTTGACATACATAGCTCGTATAACGTTTTCGCTTTCTACAGCCATCATTTCGCACTATGATTTTTTCTTGTCTCGTGGTTGGCATCGACACAGCATAGACAGGTAGGTAAGTATATAACACTCAGACCCAAAACAGAAACATAAACTAATCATTAGATATCTGGTTGGCTGAGGATCGAACCTGGAACCTGCTTGTGAGACCGGTATGGGGACCGCTTTGCCACTGCTCGTGAAACTTAGTATGTAATTTTCCTATGCTCAATCTGAATATATCACAAGTACCTACTCTGTAGCATAACAAAGGCATATAACCAATTCATAGCTATAATAAATAATTTTATCATAATCGCATTCAGTTAAGTATTTCTATATGTATGAAAATAGTTATACAGTACAGATATTGTAAAATGTAGTTACATTTAAAACGTACATTCATAACGAAACAATACAAGCACAAGTCGCTATAACAATTTGTTTGTTTTCTTATAATTTCTCAATATGATAACAATTTTAAGAATACCAAGTACAAAGTGCTAGGCTATCAAGATAGTAGATTGTTTAGCAGCTAGCTGAATGGCAAATATTTCATAAAAATGCGGTGCTAACGCTCACATTTGTCGAATATGATATGTTTCTGGCCATAGACTACATCCTAAATCTTTAGCAAGTTCATGAACATGAGTATGGCATAACAATGTTAGCATTAGTCATGACTAATGCTAACATTGTTATGCCATACTCATGTATGGCTGTTTTTTCATAACATTGTTAGCTACCGATCCATATTTGTTACGTTACACCACTCCTCGTTTCATTAGCTTCGACACCATCATTCCATGGAAATGCAGCGGTTCCATTTCATGAACGAGCATTTGACATTCATTTTATATGTTAGAAGTATGTACTTACTCCAAAATATAAAGTATTTGAGCGTGATTTCGGATAAGGACGTCTTAGGAATTAAAGGCGAATGTCAAAGAAAAACAAAATGGTAGATTAGATGAGTGCTGATAATATTCATTTAAAGCAGAGTAAAGTAATGTTTGCCAGTCCCATTCAGAATGTAGCACAATCGAAAATAAAACATAACCCCTTCATGAATGAGCATTGTTTGTCTTCGTAAAGTGGTGTTGATAAAAATCCGGATAAACCGTGATATTTGAACATTCCGGTAGATCGCTAATTCGTACTGGTTTTCGTCAGTTTGACGGTCATGAATCTTATAGTAAACACATGTCTGTTATCTTATTGGCGCAAGCATTTCGGTTGCTAGTGTGTGCTCGAAACGTGTCTGAATTTTGGCGAAAGTCTTGTAAATTTCAGCATGTTGTGGAGGTAGAGGTTTATAGTGAATCTGATTTAGACTGCAGCTTTGAAAATAAATAGGTACGAACAACCTCGGACATCAATATGATTATACAGAATTACTTTGACTTATTAATACTGAATTTAAAGTTGAATTTCCTTGATATTAGATATGATGACACCTCCACCTGTCCTACTCCTTCTCTATACTGCGGTGTGTGGTGGTACATATCTGTGTTCAACTTCTGCTATGAAACAAAAATATAGATAGCGACCGAAAGACAATCCGCCTGTCACCATACCAGTCTCACAGCGGTCCGGGTTCGATCCCCGGCCAGACAGATAACTAAATAATGAATTTAAATATCTGTTTCTAATTCTGCGTGTTTGTGTATTCGTTTTCGTGTTTCCATGATACACTCGACACAGGAGAACATTCTAGTGTGGGGCCATTGAATGTAGAAAGATGTACAGCGGCGCTGCAGCAATGAAACTTTTAAACAACCTTTGCTTTTATTCTGTAGCAGTTTCTATTGTTAGTCGGCCTTATAGTATAGAACTCTTAGCATGGTTAGATTGTAATATCGCGTTTACTAAACGAAACTTGCCTTATGAACCCAGAACGAAGCGTAGTCACCCAGCTACTTATACTATAATCGTGGTGATTTCGGTTCGAGTTCGGTTCAAGTCGATTACGGTAATTGCGACTTAACCGCCAATATGTCCCCTCGGTTGGCTCAAGGTCGCCCATTGCGTGCTATTGTGCAATCGCTGGCATGCATTGTAATTTAACTGTAACGAGAGAATTTACTACACGCTAACGAGCCTATACATGTTTATGTTGCGAATTTACGAGCCTAATTTACATAGATTATGTCTCTCATAATATACATACGGCTGCTAGATAATGTCAATAGTTAGCGAACCTATTCCCTGGAAAGGATTTTAATTTTTATTCCGGGCGAAATCTTCTGAACCGAGTTTTTTTACGTCATGTTATTTGAGATTTTTAGTTACAGGGCTCCTAGACAACAATCTGACAATTTCTTTAAATAAAACTCTAGACTTTATACAAGGCAAGTAGCGCCTTGATCTTTTCATATTATGGATTAATTTTATCTACTAAGTAAGTTTATAACTGTAATTTCTTAAACGTCTGGTTATTATTGCCTTTTAATGAACGTTTTCTTTTGACAATTTATTTAATTTTACTAATTTAAGTGCAAAGAAAATTGTGCGCTGTTTGTTAATTTAATCGTGTAATATAACCACGTTACCCTTTCGCCAGCCTTCATCGGGATTTGACTTTGAAACACTGCCGTATTTTTTCCGGACAACATTATGAAATTATTTAGCCGATTTAAGAAGGAGTGGAGGAGGGACGTTTGGTAGCGTATAACTTGACTCACATTGGAAAATTTCGATCAATAAATTTGATTAAATCTCGGGGCTACTAGAAGAAATTTCATTTTGAAATAAGTAGTCCTTTGCACTTATATCATAGTAATGTAGTTCTTTCATTGTATCGTGTACAAATATCTGTAAAATAAATAAGTTAAATCTGTTTACTCAACGGTCACTGATGGGTGGACTCTACTATGCGATTGTACACAGTTTAAAGCAATTATACACGGAGATCTAGCAAAAAGATAACCAATTAAGTCAATGTTTATAAATTCTCTTATAGATTTCCATCAAACCATAATTTACATTTCTTTAACACGTCCCGCGTAATGCGGTGATCACTAAGTAT
>DWPW01000422.1:0-11673 GCA_018252015.1 Astraptes brevicauda
GACAACCACAGTCCTGTGCTTACCGCCTAACGTGACACTCGACTGAGCGATCGCGCGGCATCACCAGGCAAATATACAAAAATAATCGGACGGTGGTTTGTGCCTACAACTTGTGCAGTGATATGTCTGTGATATATTAGTAGTAAAAATAATTTGGTTTTAACTATGACAGCTGGGTCCGAGGAACACGAGCCCCTAATTTCTTCCTCCGTGGACAACCAACGGGTTACCTACAGCAATAATTCTCCTCAGGTAAGATTGTAATTAAAACTGTCAGTTGTCATTACAATTTTTGTAATTACCCACACGTTATTTCACAATATGTATGTAATAGACAATACATGCCACATGTCTATTTTCCAATAGGCTGTGTATTTTTAGTTAAAAAAATCAAGGCTAACAAACTTTAATCCATCAAATGACAGGCTGGGTTCTTAATAGAGAGGTTAGTGATAATATTGCAATATATAATAAGTAAATGTAAGCGGTATATATTATAATTAAGTACTTGTGTATAAAATACAGTCTGTATCTATCTGCACAAAAAATGTCGCAGAGGTTTCGTTAAAACAATCGGTTTCAGCAACGTTAACTGTACGTAGAATTATAATTCTTTGAGATCAGTATGCACTCATCTTAATTTCTTAACACTGAAATAATAATACCAAACCTATATTATTAACAGAGGTCAATTTGACAAATTGATTCAATAAATCTATTTTATTTATTTGTACTTAATTACCCAGGGATACTAGGATTATAGGTAATAGGTATTGGACGGGTTTATTGCGCATTTTGAAAAGCCCCGGAATGCCTCAATAAGATATTGTAGGCCAATGTAAGTTAGTAAGTTCAGTATTTCACTCACTTACTTAGATATAACTGATATCTATCATCGTCCATCAATTTGTCTATAAATTTGATAATAACTTAATTTAGATACTAGTTACATGGTTGAAGTGAACGTATCGTATAAGAGGTACTTTTTAGTTAAGATTCACCGAAGGGCCGAAACAAGGCCAACTATTTCATAATAATTTAATAGTGGCCGCCCAAAAAAGTTGAAACTAGTTTTTAACGCGCCAGTCCCACGAGTTTTTATACTTGACATTCTAACGTGCCATCAAATTTACATGATAGTCTTTCCGATACATATTACACATGACGAAACTTTAGTCTTTCAACGATTATCAAAAACAATTTAATTTTGTTAGTTTTTACAGTCACATCATTTGTTACATGTTGCCATCCTAAGCAATGAAAATAATTTTGTTGCAAATATTCATCTTTTTTTGTTATGGAAGTAGCAAACAAGCATGCAGCCCACCTAATAGTAAGTGCCACCATTGCCGCCCATGGATATCTGCAATCAACCCCAGATAAGATCACAGTCCTATCTGAGGTCGAGCAAAAATGCGTTGCTACCCCTGAGGACCAAGTCGAACCACAAAGGGTTCTACCACCATTTTATAAAATATATTTCATCTATTAATATACCTAAGTAGTTACTTGGTATAGTGATAAGAGTAACTGATGTACCTACGCAGAATTGTATAATGTACGTCCATCAAAGAGTCTCCCGCCCGGCGCCGGGTTGGCAAGCGTCGATATCAAGCCACTAAACGATTCCATTCATTGAGCCCAATTCAAAGCAAGCGACTATTTCCTGCACAGGACAGAAGACGTTTTCTGAGAGTTGCGTAACTGACACTACGTGTAACAATATAGATGTATTATTCATGAAAGCCTATTAATAATATGGTCTACGAATCTTCTTCATCTGCCGATAACTGCGTATGGATCTACTCAATATTAAGGCATCTCCTTTATGGCTGATGAGACCATATAGGTACCTAGGACAGACATCTCGGAATATTCTACGTTATACAGGTACCTTTTTTTATTCACGAGGAGGAAATCTTCAAAAGGTACCCGTCGCAATTCGAACGACGCCGGGTTATGTGGGATTCTTACCGCACTAAAACCCCCCCGGTCGCTATTCTAGGCGCTGCAAAGAGGACTTGGGGATCTCCAAAGTAACGCAAACGGACTCCTCTGAATGCGAAGCCCCATCGGGCTCTGTCCCGGTGAGTATTAGAACTCACCACACCTGATGTTTACGACGGTATGCGACCACACATACCGCCGTCCATCCCGGGGTGTCTGGTTGGACGGTTTGAGCTCCCACTCTAGCCGCCCGCAACCCTGGAAGCCCCCTTTTATTCTTCTCTTACGACAGGCAGAGGGATACCGAAGCCCTATATTGGTCCCGGGACTACAGGGTTACAAGGGTTACACACGTACCTACCTTTAAAATTTGAAATGTAAACCTTTTATAGAAGGTCCCAAGTACTTTGGTCATAATTTTTCTGGTTCTTTTTGTAAAACATTCCAAATTTAAGTAACAACAATGTAGGTAATACCTACTGTTCATAATTATATTCAGAAGAGTTTCATCTCAATTGACTGATTGCACCGACCGACCTAAGACCGGATCGATTACGTCTAGGATTTCAAAAGACCTCCGAATATTAGCTGAGTACTTGTCTACCATAATATACTAAGTATATAATATAGGTACTTAGTAACATATAGGTAGTGCACATAAATTGTAACCTAAATATTTGTTTAGGCATGTTATGTAAAAGAGGCTTCATGACAAAGACAGGTTTGACTAATGGGTTACTGCATATAATTAAACATAATTACATATAATAAAGTAAAGGTAACTAAATGTTGTTAATAAACTTCGCAGTAAGATAAAGCTTATTTCCATCGCCATTCATTATCGTAAAACTAACGAATAACCTCATTAAAATGAATTTTTTAAAGAGTTTTCTAATGTAGTAAAAAGACATTAAGCTACCTATTTCGCACAAAAGCTAAGTAATTCACGAATTTCTTTCGAGCTTTAATAAGTAGGCATGAGATGTGTTATGGAAAATGGAGTAAAGAAAAGTGATTGCATTTTTATAAGTATGCATATTTAGTGTAAAAATATGCTAAGGTGTTTTCCTTTAGAACAAGGTACATAGGTTTTATTAAATTTCAATTGAAGCAACCGATGTATATGTATATCAAGTTTAATTCTTTACTTTTTATTAAACAAATGAAGATTATTTAGAGTTTATGGGATATACAATCTTACTATAAAGATTATAAAGATGAAAGTTTGTGAAGATGTATAAATAAAAAAATATTTCGTTGGGATTGTTGAATGTATAAGTTTCAATTACATACGTGCAGGTGGGTATGACATGTTAATTTGTTTTAAATTGCGAGTGTAACCGCGGGCACGTCTAGTCATACATAATATTTCCATGTCAGTAATCGTTTCCTGGTTGCTTCCTTCTATGACATGATGGTCTACTTAATTGTAAGCATTTCAACGGTGGTTCGAACTGTAATGCCGTCGCTACCACTAAATATCGAGTTTCTATGTGTAAGCTGACACCAACATTCAGACATAGGATACTTTTGGCCCTATTTTATAAGTTTTCTCTACATTTTAAGCACATTTTGGAATACAAAACTTCGAATTGAAATTTTGTTTTAAGTTTACTTGCTGGGATTGTTTAGATATTCTAGTAAATAGACACGGTGTATGATTAAGGTGTAAAAAATCATTGTTTTCAATCTCAGTCTAAGCCATTTCTGATATTATTTTTAATATTTAAGTGTGTTATAAGTAATAAATCAGTAAGGATCGGAGAACATTTGAACATAATACCTATTGAAATCACGAAAGTATCTCCCTTTGGTGATTAAAATAATCCACCATATACATAATAAAATTTATGGCGATCTATTACGATCTATTGTAAAAGGCTCTTCACAACGACCCTTAACAGTTTAACACTTGTTTATGCAATGGTAAATAACACTCTGAAGTGGCAATGGGCAGGCCATTGTCCGTAGGACACAACCAGTGGGGTAAAAGAGTCCTGGATTGAAGACCACGTCTGGGCAAACGGAGTGCAGGTCGTCCCCCGACCAGGTGGACTGATGACCTCAAGAAGTCGGCGAGGAACCCCTGGATTCAGACTGTTCAGGACCGGTCGGAGTGGTGCAAGTTAGGGGAGGCCTATAAGCAGAAATGGATTACTAAATGCTAGAGGAAACAACCTTTAAGTAAAATATGTATTATTGCAAGATAGGTGCTCCATTATACGTTTGCCCGTGTTGATGCCCCTCTACGGCGTATATCATTAGAAAATATTCAATTCAAAGTGTGAAGAAAACAGGATTAGGAAAAAAAAAATAATAATAATCTAACGAAGTTGGTTAACAGTAAACTTTTTGTTGATTGTTGTATTAGAATGTTAGTTGCTAAGCTTGTGTATTACAATGAACTGTTCCAAAATATTTGATTTTGAGATGATTACTTTTCATTTTTATTTATTAAAAAAAAACAAAAATCCATTATGTACCGGTTTCAACTTCAAGCGGTCGCCTGTAGGTTGAATATCTTACAATTTTGTCAGTTTCAGTCTTAAACCCACAAAAGACTCTAAACGCACCTTATGCACTTAGGTACAGATCTAACCATAAAGGATGTTTTACATTGATATCCGTTTAAGCTATTAATAAAGCTACCAATTCTTATTTTATCCTATTTCTTAGAATGAAAGCACACCAGACGGTAGTCCTCGGGCGAGTGGAGGCGAGGTGACCCTAGCGATACCTACCAACAGGAGATATGGCGCAATTGGTGGTGTGGAAAAAGTCACCTACACGTGGGCAGACGTCAACGCTTTCGCCACCGAAACCAGGAACCGGAACCGACGTCTCTGGAATTTCTGGAAGACCTCCAACAACCGCATGTTCCAACAGAGGAAGCAGTTGTTGAGGAATGGTAAGTTCTGAATATTAATCTGAATAAATCATTGCATCGTGCCACATCATAATTAAGGAAGCATTTGTTTTTTTTAACGTTTTCTACACTCATAGCCCCATCATAGCAGTAGAATTTTTTTCCTGTGTCGTGGGCGTCATGGAAACGCACAAAGACGAATACACTAACACCCAGATTCATAACAGAAATCTAAATACATTATTCAGATATCTGTCTGGCCGGGGATCGAATCCGGGACCCACTGCGCGTCAGACCGGTATGGTGACTACTCCGCTAAGTGGGTCATAGAACGGGTTTGTAGTAGAACTCCAGCGCCACTGCCAAAATTCTACCTTATAACATTAGAGTAAAGTGTTGCTTTCTTTCGGTTTGAAGGGTGTGTAATAGAGACATACTTATCCGACGCGTTCCGTCTTAGCCTTCAGGGGGTAACAACGCTTCGGTAGTCAATCTCAGGTAGGATCTAATTTTATCTAGGATTGTCCAAACCTGTCCTTGGGCGGCTGTAGTAGATATTTACCATCAGGTGGACTGCATGGTACTTTGATGCTTCTATGTTTAAAATGCGCTTTGTGCGCATTTGTGATGGTCGATATTTTATACAGTTTTCATAACCAAATGTATGATGTTATTAGTTCTATCCTTTTTTGTAAAATAACCTTAAGACTAGTTAGCAATGTAACACGATTCCTCACTGGTAAAAAACCAGACTTAATTCGATCGTTTTGATAAACTAGCTTTAACTGGTGCTTGTAAGAGGTAGATAAATACATTTAGACCTTCAAGAAGTTTTAAACGGACAGCTCTTTAATATATACGTATCTTTTAATTAGTCCATGGAGCGGCGTACCCCGGCGAACTTCTTGCCATCATGGGCTCATCGGGAGCTGGTAAAACCACTCTCCTAAACACACTGACGTTTAGGACACCAAGTGGCGTGATGTCAAGTGGCACCAGAGCACTGAACGGGCTGCCTGCCACCCCTGAGGCTCTTGCTGCGTTATCAGCGTATGTGCAACAGCAGGATCTGTTTATTGGCACGCTCACTGTTCGCGAGCATCTTATTTTTCAGGTAATAACTATTTGATATTTGTAAAATTGAAGATTAGTAGTTTGACCATTCGATAATTGTAGATGGGTAGCGTTTACTATAACGGAAGTGTTTTTTTTTTTATTTACATGGAAATAGCCTATAAATTGTATTAATCTGCATTTATTCATTTTATATCCGTAATAGAATTTAAAGTAGGTACATATGTGCAAGGAGTCTTAATCGTAGGTAGTTGATAAGGAAACTCTTATTAGAATATTTAAGATTTTTAATATAGTTATACATATATCAGACGTTAGCGACATTCAGAACTGTGGCCTTCACGCTTATCATTATAAGTAAGATGCCATTATACTACAGACAAAAAAGTGATAACTGGCTGTAGCAAGTTCTACTTTTTGTTAATTTTATTAGAAACAATCAAACTAATGAGTAATTTGAAACAAATAAAATAGACACCGTCCAGTGCTAGGTCCTTCACCCCGGTCAAATGTTCAACCTTCTTTTTGTGTTAACGCACGGAATCCAGATTGAAGGTACTCACCTTATCTTGTTTCACAGGCGTTGGTTCGAATGGACCGTCACATACCCTATGCGCAGCGCATGCGTAGAGTGCAGGAAGTGATATCAGAGGTATGTATAAAAATACAAGTGTTTAAAGTAATAAAATAATTATGATGCTTGTTTTAAAATGGTAGAGCCATCTAGAGATTGTGCAACTCAGGTAGAGACTGCAAAAAATAACTTATGTATACATGTATGGTTTGTTTTTTGAGTGCTTAATCCATGTAAGATTTTTTTAATATCGTTAGGTTTTGATAAATAAGCAATAGGAACAGTTTTTCTATAGACGGTACGTTTAAAATTTGAAACTATTTATTAGTATGATACAACACTATTTCAATGTAAATGGATTAATAATTTGAATCGTCTTTTTGAAATAATAATATTCTAAATAAAATTGGTGATGCCACAAAAAACTCTTTTTATATTGATCGTAAAATACTCCCTGATATTTCGATACTTGAAATCATTGACGGCAAATCATATTTGATATATATCAAGTTTTTTGAACATACAGATTTTTTCAATTGTTTTTACAAAGACTGTAGGTGGAAGACGTTTTAAGCGGAATATCGAATTATTCCGATAACAGCTCATCTAGTTCTTCTAGTTCGGACGAAATAAAATGATAAACAGGTTTTTTATCGTGAAATCCAGATACTTTAAATATGCGTATGCTTTATATTCGAAAAGCCAATAGCATGATTAGGGTTAGGATTCCAAGTATTAGGTAGCATGTAAAAACATTTGAGTAGGATTAAATCGTGTAAGGTTTCGTAGTTAAAATGTCCAGCTTGAGTCAACGTGATCACTGATGATTTGCTAATCTGGGATATAGTTTTTGACACAATTATAATAAAAAATAGACATTTTTCGCTGCTATAATAAGGCAATAAAGGGACTTTTCCAGTGCCTCTGCCTAAAAAGTAACCTATATTGCTTTGTTCTAGCAGGATTGTCTTCAAATAAGTATTAATTCATTCATGAAAATACCTATAAATCCTATATTTAATACATAAAACATTTTCTTAATTTACTTACTTTTATAACAAATTACTCATTCAAATCAATTAAGTATTTTTCGTTTACAAGTCATCTATTATAATTATGACTGTTAAACGATTCATAACAGATTGAGCTATAAAGTAACATTCCGTCCATAACTTAAATTTACTATCAATGAATGCCATTGTAGTATAACCATACAACAGTGATTTTGTGTGGTTTCCGAATAGTTTACGATTATATTTGATAACTATGTCATTACTAAATAAAATATTTATTGACACAGGCTTTAACATTGATATACAGTTTACGTTAAATAAATTTACTACCTACGTGATATATTAACTACGAAATAATTATGAATGATTTAAAGCGAAATACCTCAATTTTAATTAAATTATCTGCTTTTGTAATGCTTTATTTTTTTGTAAGAGGATGAACATGTACACGATAGACCTATTTTATTGGAAATTTTCATAGAATTGGCTTTATTCATTCACGACTGCATGTTATGGAATCTTCCAGAGCAACCTGGGCATGTAGGCGTTGTAGTATAAGTATCTACTTATAATAAAATTGTAAGACCCACATGATGTACCATTTTCGTACTACCTAAAATCGCAAGCAAACTACATTTTCAATACTGTTTTTAGTTGGCTCTATCAAAATGTCAAAATACGGTGATCGGCATCCCGGGACGGCTGAAGGGCATATCAGGAGGTGAGATGAAGAGGCTTTCATTCGCGAGTGAGGTTCTTACCGACCCGCCGCTCATGTTTTGTGACGAGCCCACTTCTGGACTGGATTCCTTTATGGCGCAGAACGTCATCCAGGTACGTGACTATAGTGGATGGGCTGTCTGAACTTTCTAATTTCGATTGTATGACAACATAGCAATTTTAAAATGACATGTGGGCAATAACAAATCAGTTTAATTTGCACATGATCACTATTTTGCATGGAGATTTGGAGCCATATCCTATACAAAAACGATCAGATTTCTATCAATATTTTTGCTTAAAATTGCTGCGTTTTATAATAAAGAAATATAACTGCACTATAGGTGGTGTTTTAATATGTTTCTAATCTAACTATAACACCTAATTTTAATAAAATATGCGGTCAGTTACTCGATCCGTTAAGCCAAGCAACTCAGCCGAGTGCGATTACTGAAAAAACCGTCGAGTTGGTACGCCGAGTAATAAATGAGTAGGTACTCAGCGCAATTCTAGTCAAAGGTTTACGAGTAGATGACGTGAGGCATTAATTGTTATTTCGTCTGCAGGTATTGAGTGGCTTAGCAAAGAAAGGCAAGACGGTGGTATGCACTATCCACCAGCCGTCTTCAGAGCTGTATGCGATGTTCGACAAGCTCCTTATCATGGCCGACGGTAGAGTCGCGTTCCTCGGATCGCCTGATCAAGCCACAGACTTCTTTAGAGAGTACGTACCGATTTTGACCGTTACTTACTATTTATTAGTATGTACATTTACCTTTTGCTTTGTTCAAACTTTAAAGACTTAAGTGTAAACGAGAATCTAATTCACGTGCCTTTTATTAAATTACAGAAAATACACCTATCTAAATCTTCTCGAATCCCGTCTTACAATACTAAAGCAAGCTGCAATGTTTTATTCAGTTTGCTTAATTAAGCAAAGTAATCGCGTGAAAAAAAGAATATATAAAGAATTATAACCTAAATATATAAGTAATGAACTACAACTGTAAATAAACTAAATGAACCATATCGCTGCCCTGTGGAAGTGTACCCGTGACACTAGCAGCATTACCTTTCTGTATAGCCCAACTCATCTGCTGGCTGAGCTCCAGTAAGTTCCAGCTCTTGGGTCACCGGAGGCCTCAATCAGATTCGAAGACAATTTCTTATTAAAAGCTTTGCTTCCGGTCCCATCGTTTCGACTGCGAAACTCACAAAAATGTAGCTCTTTAGAAATGGCTGCATATTTGCACCGCTCTATAGCCTCGGCGTAGTTAGCCCCCGTGCCAGCACGCAGTGAGATCGCCTGTACATGAAATGGTGCTGCCTCGCATGTTTCCAGGGCACGAGTGTCAAACCATCAGGGCGCCTGCCATCATCACGTACTATTTCTGTTCGGCTCTAGAGTGGCCGGTACGTTGATGGTGACTAGGGCTGTCATCGTTGATGCGTCATACGGCCGGCATTGCGTTCATTGATTCAGTATTAACACTTTCGCTTCGTCAGCACCGAAACAAAATCTTAACAAGAATGCTATACGGTTGATATATTTCCCGTATTAGGAATGCCAAATTCGAGTTACGACCTTTATTTTCCCGTAAGAGGTCCTGATTTCAAAGGTATAAGACATGTATAAGGCATCTCATAATTTCTACGATTTCTACGTTTATACTAATCAATAGAATGTATGATTGAGTATATATAGTATAAGTCGCCCGGAGATCTATTGTATTATTATTCTTCTAAACAGCTTATATATGAAGTAGAAATATTGGGAGTATATTTAACGCACGGGAACCTTATATAATCACCCATATTAGGGACTTTAAAATATATATACCAAGAACTTCACGCTTCGAATTGGTCATCTAGGTTAGGAGCAGCTTGTCCAGCGAACTACAACCCCGCTGACCACTACATCCAGCTGCTGGCTGGCGTGCCAGGCCGGGAAGACACCACGAAGCATACCATCGACACCGTGTGCACCGCCTTCGCAAAATCAGAGTTGGGTTGCAAGATCGCCGTCGAAGCCGAGAATGCCCTGTTCAATGAGGTCTATTATATATACACCCAGAATACAAATCTAAATTCATCATTCAGATATCTGTCTGGCTGGGGATTGAAACCACTGCGCGTCAGACCGGCATGGTGACCGCTCTGCACGCGGGGGTCGTCAGTCATTCGCAGTCAGTCACAGTCATCATTTATCTGTTATTGTTACGAGTTTTGTCATGAAAAACATACTGCCTGTAACATCTGCTCATGCCATAATATTGACTCTTGTCGCGATTGATGAAATAAAATTAAAGTTTTTAGTAATTATCATATATACCTACTACTAGTACCTACTGCTGTTCCCACCACTACTATTAGTAAATTACATATAACGACATTTGTTGGACACAATGGATAGGTATCTACTTGTAAATTAAATACATCATTAACACTTTTAATAGTTCTGGTTTAAATATAATTACACATGATGTTTGATATTAGTGAAAAATATTCCTAGTGTAATTTTATACTGCCCTTGAGTTTAGCGTTTTGAATAGTAGATATACTCGTATATTTTAAATTTATTTAAATAGCTATTTTACTCCTATGTTCTAAGCTTAAACTTGCTGACCAAATTGTTTGGTAAACTTGTATACATCTGAAAACATTATAGATGAATAAATTCGTTTACTATTGGAATTTGATTATTGGAATGCGAAGCAAATGTTTATATCACATGATTAACACTGCTATTACTTAGATTAACAATTAGATGTAAAAGAAGTGTTGCAAATGTCCATAGGCGACGGAGCCTACTTCCCATCAGGTAGCGTCAGCCTTATTGCTAGGCTTTAATACAAAATAGCATGTTTACGTTAATTTTTCTCCAACCAGCGTAAGATATCGTCCGGCTGGGCGGACTCAGCGTGGTCGAACGTGACCGCGATGCGCACGCGCCGCTCGCCGTACAAGGCGTCGTGGTGCGCGCAGTTCCGCGCCGTGCTGTGGCGCTCCTGGCTCTCCGTCACTAAGGAGCCTATGCTCATCAAAGTCCGGTTTCTGCAGACGATTGTAAGTTTCGATATTTATGTTTATGGTCATTGATATAGGTACTAATAAAGATACGTAGATAGGTTACTAATAAAACAGTTGGCGATTTTGGTGGCGGTCTTCATGTGATATACACACAACTTTACAAAAACTTACACACTAATAAATAGCTATGAAATAAAAGGTGGTAGAACTTTTTGTGGTTCGACTCCAGCGGCACCACCGTCACGTCTATTTCTGCCTAATGACATCAGTGTTAAGCACTATTATGTTCTGGTCTGAAGGGAGACATACTTATTCGAGTCGTTCCGACTTAGTCTTCAAAGCTAGCAACGCATCTGTGACCAATCTTAGGTAGGACTATGATCTTATCTGGGGTTGATTACAGATGTTCATGGGCGGCAGTGGCCATTTACCATAAGATGGGCTGCATG
>DWPW01000423.1:0-11662 GCA_018252015.1 Astraptes brevicauda
GTGAAAGTCACGTCAAAATCGGTCCAGCCATTCAGGAGTTTACTTCAGCCAAACAGGCAGACAGACAGACATTTTTTTTATTATATTTTTGTTATAGGTACCATGTATACTTCCATATGCATTTAGTGAAAAATGTTATTTTGATATTACGTACAGACCCTTCAATTTTATTTATTTGTATAGATTATAATGTGCCTGTTTGTTTTTTGTTTGTTTGTTTGTTTGAACGCAGCAATCTCTGGAAGTACAATGATCAAACGTAGAGAGCTTGTAAATGGTATGCCATTTTTTGAGGAAGTTAGAGGATTTGTACGATTTACTAAAATCGGTTAACTTGAAAGAAATATCCAAGTTATTCATTTTATTTCAAGTTTATCCCACGAAATCCGCAAAAACTTAAGTGCTTATTTCGACAACGTGGGATTAACCGAAATAACGACCACGAGGATGGGTAATATTAAAGTATTAGATGAAGTTTTCAGATAGTTATAGTAATCAATCGACATAGTAGTGATAAATTAGTTAGTATTTACCGCAAATATATAAGTAGTTAATTTTAGACCCTTTTTTTTTCTACCGTTTTTTAAACGTGCCTTAGCGCCCCAGAAACCCTGGCGCCCTGGGATGCCGCTCCTGGGTCGTCCATCCGTGAACCTGGCGTCTAAGTAAGAAGCAACTGAAATATGCTTTATTTAATTAACACGTTCGCTGCGTTATGAGAAGAATTTGGTCGTATTTGACGATCTAACTGTGCGGCAGCTATCTATGTATGATTTGCCTGCGTTTTGGGGGTTATTATTCCCGTACCTTAGTTTCCGTGTAGTGTAGACAAAACAAAGATAAATATGCTAATAATATTTCAACTTCATTTATACGCTGTTTTTAGAAAAAAAAAAATACGGGAAGTATATTTGCGTAACGGACATAAAGAAAAATATTTGGTATTTGGTGCGTTGCGGGAACTATTTTGTCGTATCCGCAAACCCGCATAACAGTGAATCGCGGGCGCACCGAACTTTCGTTTGACATAGTATTCTGCGCAGTGCCCATGAAAATTGAAAATTCATAACAAGAAACAAATGAAAGTAATAGAGCTAAAAATACTATTATGCAGTATATTCGGTTCGATTCCAGTACATACTTTAAAAACTAATTAAATTTCGGCAACAGAAAAAAATATCCATGAATTAGACTGTGTAACATTTGCCCAACGCCAGGACATCAATAGACTAGCCTTGCCTATAGAAATTATGAGAAAATATGAAACCTGTTAAAAAAACAAAATGATATACCTATAATATAAGTGATATATGAATGTGATGTACCTGATAGAAACTGAATTTAACGCCCGCGCTGGCAATCGCATGTGAATGTAGCGCGCTATTTTTTTTCAACGATTAAAATAGAGTAATTTACGCCTTATACCACCAACTATCTGCCAGTGTGAATGAATACCTTCGAAATAAGTCAAACCGATTCGAAGAGTACCCAAAAAAATCAGGCAGACCGAAAAAAAACATGATTGTATTATTTTCATAGGTGCCTACCATGTATCTATTCTTCTACATCTATTTAGTAAAAAGTAGTTTTTTGACATAACTAACAGATACTACAATTTTTTATTTTTTTCTATAGATGTACCTACCTGTAGAAGAAATCAAATTAGATTTTAGTATCTTATTAAAATAAATATTTAGCAAATCATGTTTTTTCACGCCTGCCCCGTCCCACCCCTAGCATTGACTGAGTTCTATAGTTCTACACTCGACGTCACGTATTGTCCCGTAAAATCATGGAATTTGAAAAATATCTACAACTGCTACATTTTTACTTAGAGCTCCAGACGACTTAAATTTTACATATATACTCAAAGTTATAGTCTATTAGTTAGTATAAATAAATCGTAGAAATTATGAGATTCCATGTCTCTTAGGACATTTGAAGTCAGGTCCTCATTAGGGAAAATACTGGTCGTAACGCAAAATAGGCATTCTTAATACGGAAAGTATCGAATTCTGGGCCAGATTTGGTTCCGGTGCTAACGCAGCGAACGTGTTAACTTCTTTAAAAAAGAATGAGTTAAATAAACGTAATATTTTTACGTTTATTAAATAAACCTTCAACAATAACAAACAATTGTAATGGAATTATTCAAGTGAATAAGCAAGTGGAAGATTAACTAGTTCAGCGGATAATCCACTTTAAACGTTATATTTATATACCTACGTATTCAACAACTTTTTAAAAGCCTTTATAAAAGTATGTAATAATGAGTAAGTACCTACCTGTTAGATTTAGTACTGTTGACAAGATTCAGAACCTAAAATGATTTCTTTGCTGATCTTCGAATCTCTACTAAGGCAAAGTTTCACTAAAATTAGGCCGTAATTTCAAAACACCTTCGAAAGTGAAATTTATTTACCTAAACAATAAAAAATACGTCTAACCCTTGATTTGACGCACTCTGGAATCGGGGACGAGTGTAGATATAGTTAAGTAGCAGTAGAATATATTGTTTAATTTTCTTTGGAAAAAAAATTTCAATGATCATATTCTTACATGAACGTTGTTATTAATTCATGACCGTGGCCTGCCACTCACTTAACTTTTGTGTGAATAATATTTGCAGAAGATTATTTAAATGCTACTCGTCAATGTTATCTAAAATTGGGCAGCTTATGTAGAGAATAAAATTATAAATTTTAACTTATAAAGGTTGGGTATGAAAGAACGTCGGTAGTCCGCGTACCAATTCAATCAAACTTGACTTTAATTAATTGTTGCTACAAATATCTCGTTAGATATAGTAGGCATAGAAAATTCTATTGAAAGAGCGAAGGAGCATGCTCTCCTCCTAAGTAAGTGGTCTCTACCGCTCATGGACATAATCAACTTTGTATAGAAGAGAGGTTCCTGAAGCCGATCATTTAGCGTTATACTCCATCGTGGGTACTCTGAAGACTAAGCTGATCGTCTCAAATGTAACTCAGTCGGCATCTATATCCTCAAGACAAAAAACAAAATACCGGTCCAAGCTAAAAATAAGTATGGCGGTAATACCTTTTTCCCGTTGGAGATTTGATATAGGTGGTTAAGTACGATAAAAGTAAACACCATAATTATCTAAAAGTTTTTCAGGTTTGAGTTTAATTACCCATATATGTGAGGTCAAAATACGAAATGTAGTGTAGCGCAATGCGATGGAATCGATTGACCTGGAAATGCTTGTTTTTTGCAATTAAGAACAGAACAACAAAGTTTAGTTTTACATTGTCTGTATAGTTTTTATTGTCTGGTTATAACTGAAATAGATATACTCGTACTATACAATAAAATGTCTGTGCTACAGTTCCCATTTTTTATGAAATTGATGTATCAAGGAAACATTCGTTGTCATTTTTATTATTATTATAAGGTAAAGGAGGCATACTTAACTTATCCGGGCCGTTCCAGCTTAATCCTCAGGCGTAGCAACATATTTTTGGTCAACCTCAGGCGAGTCTTTGATACTTTTTCAGAATAGAAACTTTTTTAATATATCTATCCAGAGATTTTGACACTTTTATTAAAATGGAAAATTACGTAATTACTTATTAAACTGACGAAAGAAAATTACTTATAAAACAATTATAAGTTAAAAATCTGAATCTTTTATATCGTGACCACTTTTTGATCACACAAATCTGACAGTGAGCCACTGGACTATTGGCTATAGTAGCTCAATTATCTATGTATGTTAAGTGTAGTATTGTTAGAACAATATACACTGGTGGCCAAACTTCCCCTCTTAATCTTGGTCCAAGTCGGTACCTACTTAATCTATCCATCTCCTTCAAACGGAGTATAAATTTGAAAATGGGAGGACCCCAAAGCCTCAAGCAACCCCTCTTGTCAAGCAACGTACATAAAATCCTGAACCCGCGATATCGATCGCGCTCAATGATCCATGTGATAATATACAATATCACGTTCTAGACTGGGGCTCACAGGGCGCCGGCGGTTGACGTTTGGTGTGCACGCTGCCTTAGAGTCTAAATTATAGACAACTTATCAAAGTTATGTTTCAATAGACAAAACAAATACCAGCGGACTACTATGTAGTCCTACGTGAGTTATGTGACTCACATTTGCGTAAGTTTTATCGAGAAAACCTATAAAATTAACGAGATAGCTAACATTAAACGACCGTTAAAATAACTTTGTGAACTACCTTTCATCACTTTCATGTGAACAATCGAAACAATTTTGCTGTGGATTGGAGCTAAATTCAACGTTGGTAGGTAAACATGATCAAGCACCTGAGTCAGGTAATAAAATTAATCATAGGTACTCACATTTTTTGGACTTATGGTTCTGTATCTTTCACAAAAAATAACAAATCGCTAACTAAAAATTAGATGAAACAATATTACTTTTGGAGTTAAAGAGTGGGTAGACAAGTTTTGGATGCAAAAGATAATCTTGTCTGATCACCCATCAATAAAGAGAAAATGTGTGTTGGTAAAGGTATTAGTGACCAATCCGTGTCGCATGTTTTAATCAGCATTAGCATAAATATTCTTCTCATTCTTTACCCAACACTCATCGTACACCCGGTTTTGCTTACAAATAGGGAGATCGGAGTATTTCTCTATCTCCCTTTCGACGGCCTCCTTCTGCGATGCGACTTATTTAGATAGAATCCCACTTCAATCGTGTAACTTAAAAAGAGTTGCAGCCACAAAGCAATATTTTCCGTACCTTCATGGCTTCCGAAAGTAACCGACTCGTGTTACTTTATTCTTATTCTGACACTGTTTGCGCTGTAATAAAATGGTAGGTAATTAAAAGATTTATTTTCGTTGCGTCGTCTTTGAGAACAAAAATGATTATTTTATAAATTAAGCAGATAGCTGTAGGACTGACTGTTTGTAGGTTAGATAAAAATAAGTCCTCAAACCAGATGGATGGATTTTAGTGACATGAAACTGTGCACTTGGCCCCGGTTGTTAATCATAAATAATTAATCACACTCTTAATTTCAGGAGATTTTTGAGTTTTGATTTTTAGCCTATATTTTGATGTCATTCAAAATTTCGTCATAGCCTTGAAGGCATACTTGGTATACATTCCTGTATATTTTTCTATTATGATATAATTTTTTATTTTTTTAACAGTCCTTATTCCCATGAAACCCCGTCGGTGGCATATGTGCCTATAAACTTGTGATAGACTGATTTTCATCTAATCTCACCGTTCCCTAAATTGTTATAGGTATTATGTGATGCCTAATTGCGTACCATGCATATAACTTTGTAAGGTTATGAAACAAGTGTTGTCAAACAGAGGAACCGCCGCCACGTCTATTTCTAGTGTGGAGCAGTTGTTTTGTTTCGACGTAAGCCTTTGGATAGACTTTGGACTGACTTAAGTAGGTACATATAATGCGACCACCTCAATTCTCAGGAAAGGCTACAAATCTGTGATCGGCTTTAGATACCTACTGTTTTTTATAGAGTTGGTATAGATGCCCACAGGCGGCCATGATCACTTATCGTAAAGTGGCCATCATGATCATTTGTTATTTTAACGTTTTAATAAAGTAATAATAATTTAATAAGCTTTTAATTAGTGACATATATAAATCATTGCTTCTCTTTTGCGAGATTGTAAGTATAATCGAGATTAATTATATGAGCACGTACTCATAATAATGCCATCAAGATGTAACAACTGTTACCGCAAGGCTCGCACTGAGCAATGACGGAGCAAGCGTCTGTAGCAATAACTCTAAATATAGCTGTAGGTAGTTACAATAACCAGCACTCGGCTATTCACTGATCATGTTTATAAGATATAAATCACTAACGATTTCGGTCGATTTGCCCAGAATAGCACCACCGCACTCGCATAGCCGCTACAACAGTGCAATCTCAAGATGGAGTTTTTGAACGCCTAAAAATTTCGTAGTATTTTCTAGGTTTCTAAAGAATTCAAAAGGTGTTACAGGTGAAAGAGAGACGGGAGAAAACTGATGTAGAGGAGATTATTCGATTAAGGGTCATGATGGATCTACCTAGGGTAGACTATGAACGAATGTACAATTTTCAGTTTCCTCGTAATATCTCAAAGATGTTTTTAAATATCAGTATTCTTATTGGGACACATAATATTTTGATCTTACAGCTATCCCTATACATATATTTATTCGTTATAACAATCCGTACCCCTAGGGTTTTTTGTAAAATTGTAAAGGGATGGTGGTAATCTTGCAAGTAAAAACAAATTTAAATACTTTCATAATATTTTTTTACTTATAATCAGTCTTTGGGTTTTACATTAGTAACGCTATTCTAATTTTACGTCTCTAAGCTTTCTCTCTGCTTGTTCTTGAATTGCAAGCTTGTTTTTATTATCACTCAATATTACAGGTTTTTGCCTTCTGTTTTTTTTATTGTTTTTGGATCTTGCGTTTGTTTACGGCTTAAAAGGTGTCATCCTAATGTCTTAAAGTTTGTTTGAAGAAGTAAATAGGAAGTGCAAATGTTTAGACGATGTCGATGAAATTAACACACATCTACCTTCAAAATATAAGTATAATAAATAACTATTTTTAATACACAGCACACGTTTGGTAGATTAGTTGAATCTTCTTCAAGCATTTTATTCTTCTTTAACACTCTACTACCAAAACTACAAAACATTGGTCCATGGTCGTGATTAAATAGGCTGCTTTACGAGATGGTATTTTTCTGAGTACTTTTTTGCAGCCTAAGTCAGTATTTTTGCTCGTTCATGCGTTTCGTTCGTTAGTAAAAAAATGTTATTTTGATATTATATACAGACCCTTCGATTTTATTTATTTGTATAGATAGTCATTTTAGAATTGTAAAATATATCTGTATTACTTTGAAGTACCATAGAACACAATAAAACATGTTTTGAAATAACACAATCATAATCGGGACTAAAGTAACAAGTTATTACTTTCCCCCTAACTTAATTTTTTTCCAAATATGACTACTACATGTTTATAACATAAAAATCGGAATTAAAGATACGGTTTCGAAAACCGAAATAGAAAAAAAAATGTTACGCTTCTTTACCGCCACTTGACACACAACTTAGACGTTCAATAATAAAAACACACAGTTCGAGAAAACAGTCAAAACTTACTTTTGAGGCACCGACTCAAGACAGCCATAATCTGACGATATACCTTCGTGAGCGTAAATGACGTGAGGGTGGTTCAAAATGGTACATATTGGTAATACAGCCATCAATGCAATCAACATAGTTAATCCAGAAACTCATTTGTTACCTACTTCCCGTGTCACTTTCTTACCTGGTCTCCCCTCCTACCTAACCACCTTTGAAAGCTCCACTCCGGAGGCATCATCACCAGAGATGCTGTGGTAGTCTGGTTTGAAGAGCGTGGTTAGAGAGACATACTCATGACATGTACTTACCTACAAGTCCGAGGAATTTCAACTCGGTCATTAGGGATGGCAACGTACTTGCGGCCAAACTCTGGTAGTTGAGTGTAGGTAGATACATCTATGACCCATGGGCGGCAGTTTTATTTGCTCTGAAATTTACGATATAGTTCCATCGAGCGAATTTATTACCTTCACACTTCGCCATACTTGCGAACCTATGTAATATAATGGATAAACTGTCTAGTGGTAACCTGAAATAAAACTTGAATAAAATAAGTATGTGCAAAATTGAGTTGTGCCGTTAACGGATTTAATAAATAGGTGCCTACATACATTGGTGCCCGATATAGAAATGTTTATTGCAGTCTTCCAGTAAATCAGCGCTAACGGCTCTAAAATCTTTGACGGTTTTTCTAAATATTTAGGAGACCTTGTCTATATTTTCTCATTTCCAGTGGAAACATAAATAACCCTACTATTCACAGACATTATATATAGTAACCTACTGATAGATAAATGTAATTAACTTTTTCTATTCTGGACTTTGAGCGAAAATTTAAATTTTAGTAAAAACTGATAGTGTTGCTCTGTAGCAACAATTACCTACCAAACCTAATTACATAAGTAGTTACCCGCTATATTTATATAAATTATGAGATCAGTGATACATTGGAGTAGATATCTTTGCCATATTTACTTTAGATTAATTTTTGATTCGGTACCGAGGGCTTTCGGTCTAGGCTATTCTTTTTAAGGCCGGCAATTTTTCACAAATAACTTATGATCCCTTGAATTAGGTCTTATGAGAACAAAAATGTTTTTTAAATCGTATTTAAAATACGTTTTTCTCTAGGAAGCCTTTCATCTGTAACCCTCATTCTTAAAGTAAAGTGACGCCTGCGTCGGGGCAGCTAAAAGCTACTGAATATTGGGAAAATAAAAAAGTAGCGGTGCACGCTACAAGCCTCTCCCGGTTGTGGAAGAGACCCGTCCCCAAAAGGAAGACGTTTGTTGCAGTGTTAACAAGATAACAACGTTTAATTGTCTTTCTAGGAGGAAGCAGTACCACAGTAAACGACTCCGATCTTCAGTTACCTCCGTCGAGCGTCACGTACCCAGATGAGCACGAATCGAGCGAATCAATCGATACTACTGTTACGGAACCCACTACGCAATTTAATTCTACGTTGCAGTACAATGAAACTACCGATGTCATCACTGACATCAAAGAAAACGAAACTACTACGCTTATATGACATCTTTCTTGTATAACAACAAATATTTATTGAATTAATTTACAACTGACTAAAGTAAGCGAACATCGCACTGATTACATTATATTTACCGTAATCTTATTTTGAAAACTAAAAACCACATTTTAATTTCTTACAGAACTTGCTAAAAGCAGGATATTTGTACTACCACTAAGACGGCGTCAATGCCACTCTGCCAATCAATACCATAAATAAAAAGTACCCTATATTGGGAATTAAATTACATGTTGAATAAGTGGCAGCATTGTGGATAACGCTACTTTAAATATATATGTAGAACAAATTGAAACACCAATATTTAATCATTAGTGTTCTTTTATTATATACCCAATGTTTTCTTGATGCCTAAATAGATTTAAGAACTTTAGTGATTAGTAAACATTATACATGTAGACGTACTCGGTGTAGACATATTTCTACATATTTAAAATAAGTTCCATTGATTTTACTCGGATCTCAATAATTTTAAGTCGGTGCGAGAATATTTAATTTGTGTGTTAGTAAAAATATGTACAATTGGTAGTAACTATTTATTGTAGGTACCTAGCACCCGTGCGAGATAAATTAAGATAGAGCGTGATGACGTCTTAACGAAATGTTTGTAAATACGAAAAACATTAATAAAAAATGTTTAATACACCTTTAGCAACAGGATTACATGTCCAATTGGTACATCAAAAGAACCACGGGTGAGGCGGTCACGCCAGCAGATCTCAACTTATCACGCACGGGTTGTGCTTATATAATGTGCGGTTATGGTCTTGTTACTTACGTCGGAAATGCTATTAGTTTTCTACATATACCACGCCCCTGTATACTAGCGTATTGAGTAAGCATTACGAGGGCAGTAAGAGAGCAAACTCGTTTAGGGAAGCCGGACACAAGTGCGTTTTTGTGAAGCCACGAAGTGCAAAAGGGTAGAGTTGCCCTTGGCGATGAATGGAGACTTTTGTCGGACTTACTACTTAAGCCAATAAACTATGAAAATATACTCAGAACAAACAAGATCACATTATTAAGATGTATCCATAGTAGCTACTGTTATGCGTTTGTAGTTTACATAAATTTGCGGGTATTTTATCCACAAAGTAATCGTACTTATGTTGGTTCTATTTTTTATATTTTTAATATTAGTTGTGTATATTTGTCACTTGAGTTTTTTTGAGTAGAAAGAACTACCTAACTTTTAATTATTTATTTATACAAACACTCAACTTTACCTTTATAATATTGGTGTGTGGTGCGAATACCATTAACTTTTAGATTTTTTCAATACATTGTAAATTATAATTAGGGCCTGATCTAGCTACTTAGCCACTCTGCGAAAACTCAATTTTGCCTTCCTATTGACATCTGACAATTCATGATCATAAATAGTGTCGTAGATTGTGCCACCCAAGATAGTAAAAGTATACAAATACTCTACCGACCTTACACCAATGACAAATACGACAGCGAAAACACCCCCGTTCCTATTTTGCCGCCCTAATTTCTGCCGTTCTGGGCAATTTTTCGGCACGCCCTAGATCAGGCTCAAGTTATATCTATGTAAAAAATCACATGATTTAATGAGTTGATAGTAATAAAACTACGTATTTCCTAGTTTTCTATTAGAATAAAACTCAATAATCCAACGGTATTCCCGCTCTAGGATATAAAATTAATCACACCAAGACATGAGCAAATGATATTTCTTTGTCTAAATTAAACATTATAGTATTTATGGGCATTTAAAACATGATAATTTGCAAAAAAATAATAAGACATCGGCCTTATAAGCACTTAAAATGTTGTAACGGTGCTAGGGATAATATCAGTTGTGATGTAAACGAATAATTTTATTTATTTACGTAGTTTATTTACTTAGCGATATTAGAATGAGTCCAATTAATATACAACATACTTTAAAACGATGTGTGCAGTTTTATTTACATGTCCTTGATAACATTTTTTAAATAATATTTTCAATAACATGTGCACGCTTACTAGACGTGCACGCAGTTTCACTCGCAATTAGGTATATAAAATGTAACATGACATACATACCTACATTCAACAATCTAAACGAAATAAAAAAAATCAAATGGAATTGAAATTTATCCCACAGAACCGTAAACTTTCTGGACTAAAAAATAGCCTATATGTTATTCCAGACTGCAATCCTTGTACCTAACAAATATCTTCTAGGTCCGTTTAACCATTCTGATATTATAAAGTAACGAACATCCATCTATCCTCACAAATGTTCCATTTATAATATTAATAAGATAAGGTACATTTATAGTGTAATTCAACCTACACATGTTAAGTTACATTTTTTAATTGAGTATTGCAATACGGTACTCTTACTTATAAGACAAGATCTAGTATATTATTATTGGTAAATCAATTATGTGATAAAATATTCCGATTTATTAATGACGATTTTTAGATCAAAATAATCGATTCCAAACAATTAATCGATTTCAGTTACGCAACAATTGCCTTGCTTTATTTTTTCGTGGAAAGCCTCTGGTTTTTTAATCGGCAATACATCCAGAGTAACAATAAGAAATGAAAGATCATTCAGAATAGCGTGTAATATTTATTTATCATCAGTCATGTACATGTGTAGCGGCCTGTCGGCGGCGGCGAGGCGCGCGAGGCGGGCGGCGCCGAGCACGGCGGCGGCGCGCGCGGCGTCGTGGCGCGCCAGCAGCGCCGCCGCCGACGTGTTGCACGCCGTGCCGCCGAAACGGTTCTGGTTGCTCTCCTGCAATATTGTTGTTTACAGTCATTCCACATCACATATTATTTACTGTTGGTGTATTCGTCTTTGTCTAAGAATATGTACATGCATCGATGGCAAATAGGGCTGAGACTTATTTTTTTTATTAAGATTTTGTTTCATAATATGGAAGTAGCAAACGAGTATACAGCCCGTCTGATGGTAAGCGGCCAGTGGCACTCATGGAGATATGTAATAAACTG
>DWPW01000424.1:0-11654 GCA_018252015.1 Astraptes brevicauda
ACCGCTCGGCTACGCGGGTCGTCAAAAATAATTCTAGAGTGACGACGCTATGTGCTTAGAAAGTCATGAGAAAACATCATTATTACTAAAAATAAACGTTTTGTTCTATTACAGGTGCGTCCTTGTAAACTGCATTGTATATACAGGAGCGACAATAGAATCAAACTGCTCTTTGCAGTTTTCCCTCATCGGTCCACACCATGTGGTACCCTCTGCCACAACGGGCAATCATCAGCTGCACGCAGAAACTACTGACAACATGATTACACTTGGATAAATGTTATATAACTATTATAACTGATATTATATATTTTTTCTTTTAACATTTGTGTTTTTCTAGAAAAGTTCATAGAAAAGTACATAGTACTTGAAAGTCACATAACGCACCACAAAACTCTTTCGTAAAGTTTGATACAGTTGTTACTAGATGGCAGTATTAACCTCTCATTATTTTATCACGTTTAACCTCCAGTAACTAAAAATAAATCTGTAATAGCTTGTAATATAATAGGCTGCACCAATTTTAAAATAATTTTTAATATCTTACTACAAAAAAATTTGTCAAACATTCATTAGTAAGTGAACCAAAGCAGCGCATAAGGACAGTGTTGTTTCGAAAAAATACTTATAAAAAAACCCACACGCCACTTTTAAAGACAAGGTTCTAATTCTTACCAAAATGAACTGTGCAGGTGACAACATACGTGTGCTCAAACTTCAATCGATATTACAAATCAGAAGTGGGCACTATAGGATTTATATTGTCCATTGAAGTATGAACAAAGGCTAATAATACATATTGAAAGTATTTTACTGTAGCCGTACGGCGTATTTGTGTGATGGTAATATATCGGAAGATAGACCTCACAAATTAACGCACTAATACAATACATTTAAGTATTTTCTCAACATACTTGTATATCAATCAAACTGGGTATATATATCTAGCTTGGTATGGTTAAAGGCTAATGAAGATAGAGAAGTTAATGTTCTATCAAAATGCATTTAAAGTTATCATGAGAATTATGACACTAAGATTCAACTAAGATTCAAATAACATATGATGTAGCCACTTTTAACAGACCAGAGTATCCATAATTATCTCAATGTAAATTATTTTTTGTTAACTAAACCGTCTATCACCTATTTCATCCCAAAAATAAAAACAATCTGTTTAGAAAACTTGAAACGAAATATTTTCAATGTGGTTAAATAATTGAAGAAGCAGTAGCCACAGTACGTAAATAATGAACAATGAATATTTATAAATAGCAACGGTTTCAGAATTAATAGACCTTCAGTTTATGTATTCACATAAGTGTTGCAGCAAGAAAAAACTTTGTCACAGTGTCATCATACCGTATTGGTACAGTACCATGCAACTAGCGGTAAAATGACATCATGTGGGAAGTGAGCACCGGCTACTGGGCTTAATTAAGTTTTAATGAGGGAGACATTCTCTGGGCGTATACCATAAGAGTAACAGTACAAGTTACGACTTTCTGTGTATTAGAATGCACAGGTTGTTCTATTGACCTATTACGTCCACTGCCAATTTCCGCACGATGAACACAGCTAGGAAGCTGCCGCAAACATAGCTTCGTCCGTGCAGTGAATAGTTCGGAATAACTATGTTTATCGTGCATAAATTGCAGACGTTTTATTTGTAACGTGACTTGGTTTGATCGATGTTCGATCGTGATCAATTAATTAAAATAATATGGTTGGCGAAGATACGGAGCTTCTTTGTTATTACCTGACATCTGATAGGTACAGGTACCTTATACGTATACGTACTTATAAATTAACCAAATACAAACCAAATTTATTCATGTGAAGAAAAATCACTAAAAATGATTTCGTATAACATTTTGGTCATACCATAGTATTTAATGCTCCGAACCTACTATAATATAGTTCAAGCGTACGTTGTTGCTTCTCTTCTTTCATACACATGTTTACCTTATAAATATTTAGTTCGGCATTGTTTTTACGTACTTTTATTTACTTTTTAATAATTGTGGCCACTGTCGCCCATGGACGTCTGTAGTCGACCCCAGATAAAAGCACTATGCAACCGGAGGTCGGCCATAGACGCGTTGCTACCCCTGAGGACTACTTTGGAAAGCCTCGATATTCGATCGATTGCCACCTATGGTTCTACCACCTTTAAGTTTAAAAGTTCGATAACATTTAAAATAAATAAAAAACGTAATCAATTCAGTAACTACTAATGATACATTAAATTATGTATCATCAAAATTAGAACCAGAAGAATACACTAGGTACGTAAGAGTACAGAAACATTAAATTGGTCCAATTTAATAAAGTTATTTATTTTAACAGCTCGGTTTAAATAATATTACAAGAAATAAAAAACGTTATTAATAATATTTACGTTAAAGATGATTTTTCAATCAAAGGATTTAACTTCGAGTATTCATCTTCATTTGTAGGTCACGTGTACCCAATGTCCTGTTAAACAAGACTATACGTTCATGTAAATAATCAAACCAAACATAAACTGCACTGTAATATAGCTGTGCAGTTGAACATAATTAATATGTATTATAACAACAATCTTGCATTTTGAAATATTTGATTCATGTAATCGATTTGAGTAATAAGGCCTCATTTACATTTCCGTCCACCGCGTACTTAGGTAGCAGTCAATTAAAATTACGTACTAAATGTTGCTAATTGCCTTGTATAAATTATAAAACGCTGGTAATCTGAAGTTACGTAAACAAAAACTTGATTAAGGATCTGATAAAATTTCTCAATGATATGATTAAAAATACTTATGCTTAAGCTAAGCATATTCGATGTATGACCAAGTAAGCATCTTAGAGCAATGATGACGCAGTGGTACGTATTTTGCTTTTCCACGCTTAAGTTCAAAATTTTCAACGTACCTTCTCAGTTCCAGGACCAGAATGGGGATAAGATATTCTATGCCTATCGTTTAAGGGGACTAAGAGACTATTACAAAGTCATCTAAAGGGTTGCAGGTAGTAAAGCCCAGCCATCGACCGCGGGTATGTATGTGACGATATATTTACACAAGTATGGGTGATATATGTCGTAAACATTAGATGATATGAAATGCCCAATATCTCACCTGGGTGGAGCCCAACGGGGCCGGTCGGTGGGAAGGTATACCGATATATACAATAATATTTAATTTGCGATGTTGATTGATTGACATGCGTTTTGATCCCAAACCAATAGGGTGAAGTCAAATATCTGTCACGGACACGTATCCACGTTAACATCTGAATATTAACTTTCCGTTTAAAAAACGGGTTTTTCCGTAGTCAACGCTTTGGGTAGTACATGTTATTAATTCGATAATTTCCCAGAAAAATGCTGCTACCCACTTGCCTGCAGTATTGCAGTACGACATCAACGGGAACAGAAATAATGCTCTTCGGGACCGACACCACAAAATATGCATAATGCCTGAGAACCTAAGAATATTCAGTATGAGTGTAATGTCATTACATTTGCAACACAAACATTAGGACGTACGATTAAACCTTAAAGCAGCACAATATTATTTATTGAGTTAATCCACAGAAATCACTATGTCCGTACTAAAATGAAACATCTAAACAGAACTAAGAATTAAGTGCTAGTTTACTTTTGCATTTGCGTGTCGTAACAGCGTCGTTTTACCGCGTTTGCTGTTACATAACGTGTGCAGCGCATCTGATTGGGTCAGTATGCAACTCGATGTTAATAAACATAACTCATTTGTAAGTTCTTTTGTAAAATACATGGCGTCGGTTATCAAATATTATCCACTCCTATTGGACACGGGTTTCGTCCCGAATCAAAGGTTGAAGAGTCCGTCCACATATTTAAATCTCTGAATTCACTCAATCACTTCAATTTCTGAATAATTTGCGGATTGTCCACTTCAAACGGTTTCAAGATCATTTATGGATTAGGATTACTTTGGCTGACAGATATATTTTCTATTACCCGCTAAAACAAATTATATACGAAACTAGCTGACCCGGCAAACCTTGTTCTACTATGTAAAAATAATCACAAATTGGATGTTAAATAAAAAATAACTAATGTTTAGTAAGTGTATAGGGATTGGATCTATAACAAAAAAGAGGAATGGAGCGCTGCAAACGATGCCGATGAAACGCGCATATTGGATACAATAAAAATAGAAACAAAGAAATATAAAATGAATAATACTAAACACAAGATTTTTTAATGACCTGCGTGGCGGAACGGTCATCATACCGGTCTGACACGCAGTGTGTTTCGGGTTCGGTCACTTGCCAAACAGATATGCTGAATTAAGATTTCTGTTATGGGTCTGGTTGTTTGAGTGTTTCTATGGTATCCACAAAGGAGGTAGAACCTTTTGGGGTTCGAATCAGGCAGCACCACCGACACACCTATTTCGGCCTTATAACAGCAGTGTTAAGCGTTGCGATGTTGTGGTTTTAAGGATGTGATAAGGAAGGTAACTTATTCGAGGCGTTCCAACTTAGTCCTCAGGGGTAGCAACGCATCCGTGGCGGACCTCAGGTAGGAACGTGATCTTATATGGGAATGATTACAAAAGTCCATAAGCGGTAGTGGAAACTTGCCAGTGAGGTAAGTATGAAGAACAATGGTTAGTGAAGTCCATGATAGGTAGGGTGTATGCTCGTTTGCTACTTCCATAACATAAAAAGTTGTCTTATATTTAAATTTTTGTAACACGAATGTGCAGCGTCGTGTGGCGCGCGGTGTCAATAAGCCAATCTCGAAACAGAATCGTTGAAACATACGAGTAACCACCTCTCGGCCAAAATTATTCCTTCAAGGCTAGTTCGAAAGATCCTCTAGCTAGCTAGCTCCTTCGGGACTTTCACCACATAGGAACGGAAGTTCACATTGTGATTTCTTCAATCGCTCAACTCCCAATCTATAATTGGCGCTGATCCAGATCTAATTCACAATCTTCTCGACCGATGTAGAGCAATGCAGACGGGACACGTACGGCAGCGTCATTGGTATACCTGTATACCTGCAGGATATGCACTCTGGGCTGGTCGGTGCGGTGCCGCACTGGTTCTGAAATGAAGACATCCTTTTCTTCTGGGCTTTGACAAAGCCCTCCTTGTCACCGTGGTCCCTTACAGAACCCTCCTTTAGCTTAGCTGTGTTTCTGCTTTCCCCCGTTTTGGTGCTTAGCCTGTAACAACAGATTTGGCTGCATCCAGGGGTGGACGTACTCGCAGGTATAATGACCCCATGACGCAAGTTTACGTTTTGACAAAGGGAGATCTCCCGCCAGGCTAGATGATCATGCCTGGGGAGCGGCCGTGCTCCGACACTATCAGTTCGAAACTTGTATATATGCAATATGTTGAGGAAACTTCGATAGCGACAACGTTATAGGCGTCGGACAACCTGCTTATAGAAGCAGCATTGTGAAATAACACCACTTTGGCACCTAAATCCTCGTAAAACGATTTTGTGTGATAACAACAACTTAGACTGCACTTCGACGAGCCTTGTTTCAAATAATTGGATATAGTTTAACAACCTGGTAATATCAAGTGATCGATTATAGTGAGGGGCAGCTCATGCAGCTTCTTTGCCAGGAATGCAGGCACGTCATTGATGACAACCTGGATACTCTTTTCCGTTCGATCTCTGCCTCGAGAGGCATTTCCTCAATTTTCTCGAAAAGCAGCCTCTTGCCAGAGTTGATCTCCTCTATTTGGCCTCATCCTTGCTGTCGGTGGCTTGTCGTAATAATGTTGGGAACTTGTTGGCTATGAGCTTCTGTGAACTCATAGCGGCAATTGCGGGCAGGGGCTAAAGCCACGCGATGTATGTACTAATGACCAATACTTAGGAACACGTCTGTAGTTCGAAGCGCGCAAGAGCGCATGACATTGATACGCACTGCTCGCACTGTGCTTACACACTTGCGCTGCAACACTGATCGCAAGACATAGACCCGCCGCTTGTGTAGATCTCAACCGATCCACAAAATTAAGCAACGTCGGGCGCGGTCAGTAGATGGATGGGGAACCGTATGTGGCAAAAAAAAAATCATACGTACTTCATGTTTCAATATAAATAATTTCGTTTTGTTTGAAATATCAACGACGGTTAAACAAGAAACTGAACACTGAAAATACTATTAAAGACGGGAGAGACGTGATAGGAGGTCAAAAATAAGTTGTAAGAGGATGAATATTTGAGGTTGTAGTTATCTTTTGATGCGAAACCCATAAAAGTATCAAAACATTTTTTTTTCTAAAGAGTCACCTTATCCTTCAAGTGGTATACAATATAGACCAGTTAACGCGAAAAATTGGTCTTTAGAATTCCAAATCAAGGGCACATTATAAATACTTAATATACCTATCAGATACCGGCTCAAACTGTTTCAAAAATAATAAGAAACATAAAAACAATACAAACAAATAGAAAAAAAACAATGTTACGTGTATAAGTGTGTGAGTAGATATTTGCAAGTGACCTACATTTTAATGTCGACGCTATATATATTTGTGAGATATATGTGAGAAGATTCAAATTATAAAAAGGCTCTCATAAGAAATTATCATTTGTGCACTAAGTCGTTTTTAAACGGAGTACTATTTAGACAGATAAAACAAATAATAACTATTTTTTTATTCTCACAAGCATTTTAGTGGACTGATAAAACTTATAGTGATAGGTTAGTAGATCCAAACAAAATTGCCATGGTAAAGAGATGCCTTGCCTTTCATTCTACCAATAGGTATACCAACCTGATAATTCATTGGGATGCTGTACTAGACTAATGTTTCGATTTGAACCTTTTAAACATTTAACAGTGAAGAAAAAGATCGAGTCTCCTACACGCCTGAGAGATGTTTAAAAAAGATCTCAAAGATATATGTAGTCCACCAATCTACTTGGCCACCCTGATGGACTATGAACACTATTATATGGCTTAGACTACTTTCGCGCTTAGAGAGTCACGACGCAGAATTCAGACAGTATTGGGTTGACGACATCCCGTTTAAATAAATCTGTTATCGTGTTTGAGATTAATTACAGCAAAGCGTAACGCGATTTAATAACCCAATCCAACAAATATATCGCAACGAACGCTGTAACTGCTAATAGATTGGCGATAGTTGCAATTATTACTTTAGTTATTACAAAATTTAAATTTCTTACATACAGAGTCAGGCACATATTTTATTTTACATTCTATTCTTACGTGATAGTAGCGGATGGCATTTCTAATAGCAAAATTGTTTAAAAGGTTCTTTAGTCTTCCTAACATTTTTTTTTTATGTCATGGAAATACCAATCGGTCATGCAGCCCACCTGATGTTAAGTGGCCACTGCCGCCCATGGTCATCTGTAATCAACCCCAGATAAGATCACGGTCCCACCTGAGGTCGGCCACAGAAGCGTAGCTTCTGACCCCTGAGGACTAAGTTGGAATGCTTCGAATAAGTATGTCTCCCTTACCACACCCTTCAAAGCAGAAGAAAGCAGCGCTTAACACTGCTGTTATAAGGTGCCGCCGGAATCGAACCACGAAGGGTTCTAACACCTTTAAAATATAACTTCTAGTTTTGCCCCTAACTCACAAAGGACTTTGTACTATTGGTATGCAAAGAATATATATCTAGCTCTTTACCAGACTTGTGTTTATTTGTTATTAAAGACATTTATAAGTAAGTAAAAATCAACTCACACACATCACATCAATCACATCACATCTATTTCTACCATAACGCTATTGCGTGAAGTTGGTAGGTACAATAAGCAGATATTGTTGCAGATACTTAAGATGTTGTCATTTTTAGTTTAAAGAGTGTGATAAGTCTTACTTCCTCGTGACATATTATAACTTAATCTCAGTCTCCAGGTCATATTGACAGATAAAAATCAGGTGCGCTGCGTTACTGCAGAAACGAAAACATCAGTAACTTATTTATTTTTCCTCTGTTACTGACTCTAACGACTACATTATTCCAGATTATTTAGGTTCTATAAAGCTATTAAGTAATGTTAGAACTTAACATTTAAATTGCTTCAGGTAATTCAATTACGAAACTATAGTCGTGACCGCAGCTCACCAATTTGGCGTCGGCGGTACCGCGGATTTGCAATATCTGTTCATGATTTTTTTAAGTTACTGATCTTTAATTAACTTTTAAAATTATATATCAACTTTACATATTAGATATCTCTGTTCGAGAGCATGATGAAAATCCCAGTCTATCAAGTTAAATGGATGGATCCGTTGATATTTCACACCACTAAATAAAATGAGCATTACTTGAAGTCCCACCATAAATTTATTGGTAGCTATGAGGTCAAGAATATACGTACGCTTGTTCGTCTTTGTCTTAAAAGTATTTGTATTCTAACAAAAAATATGCAAATAAACTACAACTGCATGTACCTACAAAACTCACAAGTTTGTCATTTGTATTGTCTTGTCACTGACTTAAGTAGCTTAAATTAGGTTAAGTTCACATTTCATAAGATTTATGCATATGATTTTAACTCGCACTGTCTACATGCATTCTTAAAATATTTTGTAATAGTAATTTTGAAATAATTCCGCATGGCCTTCGAATTATCGAAAGTACTCTATCTATCTTTATGCCTAGTGCACTCAAAAGTATATATCTCTTTAATTATTAAGTAGTCGTAGCAAATGTGTATGTTATTTACAGGATATTTTGTCACTGTCGCCAGTAGATATGAGCACTCAACTACATGTACTTATCGCGAGAATGACAATGCTACTTTTTAAATTTCTGTAAATGAATAGCAAAAAAATAAGAAATTTTATTCGACCCGTATACCTAAGTATTTTACTACGTACGTTCTTTAATACTCTATACACTAGTCTAATTAAATTAAAAATTACGATCACTTTTTAATTACGAGCGCGCTTCATTGCTGAAAGTGTGTGGAAGATCCCTGAACAATATAAGATACCAACTTAAATAAACATTTTTTTTATAGTATGAAAGTAGCAAACGACCATCCACTTGTTGGTCCACCTGTTGGAAAGTGGCCACTGCCGCCCATGGACATTTGTAATCAACGCCAAAAAAGATCAAAATATTAACTAAGATTGACTAGAGATGCGTTGCTACCCCTGAGGAGTAAGTTGGAACGCCTTGGATAAGTATGTCTCTCTTTTTATACCATTCAGACCAGAACACAGCAGCGCTACACTGCTTATTTTGTTAGGCAGAAATAGATATGGCGGTGGTGCTATCGGAGTCGAACCTTATAGGGTTGTACAACCTTCAACATGGTAAGCAAATTGCATTCCCGTAGACATTCCACAATGCAAATTGGAAATATAGTTTAAAAAATAATAAACATGCAACATTACATGTATTACTAGATTTTGGGATACCTTTGCTATTACGTGTTTGTAAGAAATTATATTAGGTATACCTATTCGCTCGACTAGGGAACCCTATATTTTTATAGAAATCAGTATTTTTTTATAATCTTAACGTAAGTTATAACATTATTATTCATCCAGCTTAACTTAAGCAATATATGTACTTATAATAATGCGTATAATTGTTAAGCCCGAGGTATTATGTCGCCAAGTTTAAAATAAAAAGTAGTGTTTAATATTGTTGTAACTTGCTTTAGGCGATGAATGCATTCCAAGGCACTTTCAACAACTTCTTATTTTGATCGTAGGTCGATAGTATTATTTTCGAAATAACTTCATGACAAAATAATTACTCGTTACAGCTAAAGTTTTTTGTTGCTAATTAAGCAATTACAATATGTGATAAATATCAATATGAATTAAGCACATCATTTTAATTTGGCGATGAATATGGGATTTACAATTAATAAGTTCAACAACTCTACAACTAAACTTTCTCCTATTGTTGCATGTTTAAATTTATCAATAGGTTTCTATCTACCCTATGTTTATACTAAGTTACCATATCGAATAATAATAATGATTAATCACATTGATTTAATTTATGTTTCTGGCTCATGTCAAGGTTGCCTCAGCACTTTGGTGTTACGCTCTGCTTGTATCTCTCCAAATGGCCTGTGGCTCCATTACTGTTTCAGAACTGCTAATAATTATCTTTTCGTCTTTACCAGTGTTACGTATTTGATCTGTTTTAAGATGTTTTGCTTACTTAATTTTTTCTTTAGTAAATATCTCGAATAAAATGATATGATACATTTTGGTTCTTCGTAATTGAACACGTACTCGCAGAATGTAAACATGAAAAAGTAAACTGATACAACTTTTACAGCATATACTCTGTTTAACCCTGTCATTAAGCCTTTATAATACCTTTAAAGCGGTCTTGAAAAACTTACTATTCCGTTTGCCACTCTTTGTTATATATGAAAAGCAAGTGAGAAACACCTTTTCTAAGTAATACTACAAAACAACAAAAGCCTGTAATGAAAGTGTTGGTCCGATGGAGACGTCTGTAGCCGGTCTAGTTGGTGGTAGTCGGCGAGCAAGGCAGTTCACACAGAACTTTCCCGCGCTGTGCACGCGCCACGCATATCGCTTTAACTAAAATAAATTACGTGATTCGATCTAAATACCATATCGAATGTGACGTTGACACTAAGACAATAAATTTAGCTGTTTTGTTGTATAACATAGTCATCCCGTGTTTGTGTGTTGCGTGTACGCTGACTTCAGAAGGAAAGCGGAAGACTCAGAACGTTCACCTGCGATCAGCTGATTTGATGTCTCTGGTGAGCTAATTATTTTATTACTTAATATTTTATATTTAACTATAACATTAATTTAGTATTTCATGGTTTATATTGATTTAATAAGTATAATGTCTATAAAAAAGAATCGTAACATAAGCCTGGAATACTCTATAGACATTTTTTCGCACTGAAACTAAAAATGGGTTAAACTGATAAAACATCACAAATAAACCAAGTTGCAGTTCCACTGAAATGAATTTAACTTTCTATATAGAAAGCGTTTTGCTCAAACTAAAGTTAAATTTCAACTTTTTAAAATACCGATTTCCGTATATTTTTATTTTTCTCTATAGCTTTGAGCGTGTTATAATAAAATATACCTATGAGTGCCTACATTAAGTACCGATATCGGTACCTCATATAGGTATATGTCCTTAATATAATTGAGGAATTTGTACGCATAACAACAAAACCGTGTTGTTCGTGTGTTGTAACGTATTCCGGTAATACGCGGACGTTAAAGGCTAATTTATATCGGCAGTGCAGCACATGCCGAACATTGGAAACAGCTTATAAATATTAGAAAACTGACAGATCAACAAATTTTTAATGCAAAGCTAATCACTTCTCTGTCCGATTTTTAAATGGTATAAGATTGAGAGAATTTCTTTGACGTCAGTAGTTACATTAGACAAGAGAAATATCTAGTCTAATCTACACTTAAAACCTTCCTACTAAGACTAATTTTGTATACCTGACACTATTTATTTATTTTATTTAGGATTTTTACGTATTGTTTTGATTATTATTATTTAAATGTAACCTGTTGAAAACAAACAGTGAAACACCGAGACAAAACATAAAGGACAAATATATACATATAATCTTAAAATTATATGCAATGAAGTAAGTACTTCGATACCTAGTAGTAAAATACT
>DWPW01000425.1:0-11646 GCA_018252015.1 Astraptes brevicauda
TATTCGAATGAGAAGTTCATGCTATCGATAACGTGAAACACAAATGTGAGTGTAATTCAATGGGATCGCAATAAAGACACGAGTCCCCAGCGCAGCGGCGCAGTACGGAGACGTACGCACCGGAGGGCGGCGTGGAGGGGAAGGAGTGCGGGCGCGGGCTGGCGGCCGGCGCGCCCGCTGCACGGAACGCATACTTGTTTATTAATAACTTAAGTAACGGCTCTTGTATACTTATTTCAAATTGTTACAATGCAGTTGTTTACTTATTAGTGTATCAATTGTTTTGAAAGTGTTTTGATACTATGTTTTTGGTTAATACTATTTCCCTAACTATCTATTCTTATATTTTAATTTAAGACTGAAAGGTTTTGTATTTTATGTAACTACTACTATAAGCTCGTACGATCATTTATTAAACATTCAAGTTATCCTACTAGTCCGACCATCTCAGCTACGGCTAAGAAAGATATATCTTATATTCTTGTATGATTCTTGCATTAATGTAAATATTTACACTACTTAAAGTCGAGCGACTCCTAACTACTTAGTTGTATTCATTGAATTCTGAACAGCTGTCTACTTTTACTAAATGGAAAACGATGGCATTTAAAAGTGTCTATACTAAAACGAAGTTTGTGTATAAGTCAATCAGCATTTTCATTTAAATGTTTGAATGAGTCACTACTACTTGAGATTCTATATTGTACGGATTTTTATTTACGTGAAACAAACCTCATCACCACATACCGACATACGATCACAATTACATAAAAGCAAATACGTATAACAACACTAACATTTCAAAGACTTGCCGATAAGTACCCTCTGATAAAACAATATAGATATGGAGCTAATATAAACAGATAAAATATTATGTAAAGGATTCATGTTAAATCACTTTCAGGTAAAAAGTTTCGTCGCCTTTGCGCATGGCGTGGTGAAAATCAATCAGAATTAAAATTTTGCAAGTGTGTAGATATCAACCAATCAACCTGTCAAGCTGTGAGTGAATCAGAGTATGTCTGCTATACAGCCGTTAGGTCATAAGCAGAGCCTTGCGAGAAAACAAATATATTTTGTTAATTTTCTTACTATTATAATGTAATTTACGTACCTGGAATAGATAATTTATCCGTATCCATATTCAATAATAGACAATTCTCATCTAATACTTCGTTGTCCAATTGATATTCTTGCCAGCCTTCTACTGAATCCTAGAACAGATATTAAAAAATGTTGTATTGAACAAAAATATAAATGACAGATATTTCACAATAAAAAAAAATTGGGTACTGAAACTTCATAATTTCATGATATTTAGGTACGATTCTGCATCAGCACTACATCCAAATCTCAACTAATCAATACTCACAATATAATCGTAATACTACATTCTTGCCTTAGTAAGGTTGTAATTCAGAGAGGGTTATTCATTTGCGACTAGATAAAGAAGTCATATGCTACAGAAACTATCTACATATATCTTGGAATGCTGCTCAAGCGGCCTTGGAAAACATATTTTTCAAATAAATAAAAAACCCAATAGTAACCTCGAGCAGGTCGGGCAGCGCGAAGGTGACGTTGAGCGGCTTCATAACCTTGCTCTTGTAGTTGTGCTCCAGCAACAGCGGCGTGTACAGAATGTTCTTCCACTGCCGGCTCAGCACTATCACACCCTGGGGAACAATATTATTATTACATTATTATTTTTGCTTATTTCATTATTTTTGCGTGTGTGACAATTTAAAAAGAAAATGTCTTTTTAAAAAAAATATTCAGCGATATCATGAAGCCATGTCAATATTCAAACGACTGATAATGGATATTTTGTAAAACTTATAATTTGATCCAAAATTTAACATATACTAAAATAATAATGTGAAATACCTGTTTGTAGTTAACTGTTATGTCTATAGTACTAACTGACCAAAACTAAACACCTAGCGAAGTGGTGGTAATTTAATTGAAATTGATGTTCAAAAATAATTCTGTAAAGGATCTACTTAGAATAAAATATTTTAAGTTATGTTACAAGTTACATACACATGAATAATATCACAACCTTAATATCACGACAGGCCCGCATGAAAATTCATAAGTGCTAAAATTGTGGCCCGAAGCAGGGACCAGTTTACTCGTGAACGTTGGCACAAAACCCGTAAGTGGGTAACGTCACCTGTCTGAGCGTGGACAGGCCGGGCAGGTGCCGCTCGGCGAGGTCCGCCTGCACGGCCGCCGCGTCCGCCTGCAGCGCGTACCGCAGCAGCACCGCGCACAGCTGCAGCGACGGCTCCTCGCGCAGCTGCTTCGCCATCGGCGTGTGCCGCCCGTACCGGCTCTGCGAACACCACTGCTTGTACGCAAGCGACGCTGTGGGTACGACTCTTTGTGGTTGCACTCCGGCGGCACCGGCTTCACATCTGTTTCTGCCTAATACCGGCAGTGTTAAGCGCAGATGGGTTCGGATATGAAGGGATTGGTGAGGCGGACACAATTATCCGAGCAACTGGGGCCACTTACCATCAGATGGACCGTATGCTCCTTTGATACTTCTACAAATTCATTTAAAAAATTGAAACTGAAGAGCACAAACGAAGCACCTTTTACACAGTTATATCTGCCTCACTATCCCCTTCAAACAGAAGTAATAGTGCTACTGCAGATAAACCGCAAAGAATCAAATCGCCCTAAAAAATAGATGATTCTTGTCAAATTCAAGCAAATAAGCTGTTATACGCGAAAACTACGCGTATCATCTTCTGTAGCACAAACATTTCATCCTGAATCAATAACCGTGAGCTACGCTAAGTTTAAAGGGATCTACTAGGAGGTGTGTACCTTGGGGAGTGTGTGATGAGGCGCTCTATCGAGAGCGGAAGCCATGAGGCTGGCGGCGGTGGCGGCGAGGCGGCGGGCGCGCGCGCGGTACAGCGCTACTACGCGAATACCTAGTCTATTGCAAGGATTCATCCACGCGTTGATCGCTGGCGAAGCTGTGCTCAACAAATTCCAGTCCAATCTAAAAACAACGTACGAAATTCATAAAATTAAAATCTTTTAACACACTAAATTTTCCTACAGGAACTACATTACCTCGTATAGTCAATCTTCTTCGTAATCGGCGTCCGTGGAGGAGCTGCGAAGTTGAACCACACCACCTTCAAGTCTATCGCGCATGATGACGTGTTACCATTGTCCTTCGCTGGCACCATGGTTGTGGTACTATCGTTAGAGGGCTCGTCCGGCCCCGGGGTGGAAGGTTCCGGAGGGGGTGGCACTGGGGGAGGCTGGGAGGTGCCCAAGTTAGGAGTGCTAGGTTTCGAGTTGGATTCTCGTTTTCTGAACAAGTCTTCAATGCCAGATGTACGGTAGCTCTTTGTTTTCTCCTTATCCGGTTTGAGTTCCTCAGCAGATTTCACCGATTCCCTGCAGCTCTCGCTGTCGGTCCTCACCGGTTTCTTCTCTTCATTCGGTTTGTGAGACTGGGAATGTTGGGACACTTTAATGGATACTCCCTCTAAGCCGCATTCAAACATGATGTAACCAATAGAATTCTCCTTTTGGCTCTCTGCAGTTCCATTTTGACAACACTGTAATAGATTTTATGATTAAAATTCTATGATTTCTAAGTAATATCCAAGAAATCAAGAAATCGGCTGAGAGTAACAATATGCGCTTACCATGGATTCGCATCCCTTTGTGCAAGAATCTGCTCTAGTGAACTTGAACGAAACCTTTGAATGTTGACAAGGAATGCCAGTGATGGTCGCGTCTTTCAGCTGCGAAGACTCGTTTCTGATGCGTCGAAGTTGTCCGTGGACTTTTCCTGAATTTAAATTAATCCAAGTGTTAAATTATTATTTTTAGATTACAAACAATATTAAATACGATTATATATAAATCATAAACGTACCAATATTGAGTGTGATGGTTGTGTCTTCACACTGCTGTTGCGAGGCTTCTATGTATACTGGTTCACCTTTCTCTGGTCCTCGCTTCCGTCCAGAGCCAGAAGACTGGGCCGATATTAATGCCCGAGGCCCTTTCATGATCCCCAATGATTTCTTGCTTCCTAACGCCCTCATTGTAGGCCGATAGTAAAGCTGCACTGACTCCAGGGTCTTTTTGGAACTTACATATTTAGCTACCACATTTTCTATGGACACTCCGAATAGAGACACGCATGTCAAATCTTGTATGTTGTCTAACGCCGAGAACGATATCATATCTTCAACAACAGATGATTGAATGAAAATAATATTTACTTTTGGTACTGTCAACGTTGCTTGAAGTTGATCACAAATTGTTTCCTCGTATACATTCGATTGAGGAATTGTAGCTAGTTTACATTTATCATCCTTTTCTAGTAGTATGCTAGACTCGTTTCGAGCTTGCATTTGTGGAAGCCAGTTCAACACATATTGTTTCTGCTTAAGAACATTCGAGGTCTTGACTGAGGAGATGCAGAGCAGACGCAAATGGTTGATTACTGTTATGGGATGTATGTTCGCTAGGACAGGCGTTAGGGATTCAACAAATTTCTGAGTACTTTCCAATACTAATGGCGTTAGCATCACGTCGACTTCGCCGCGCAGTTTCACAAACAGACCACTTTTACTATCACTCGTGGTTGTTGCTGTTGATGTTGTGCTTTTATCCGTGGTATTCTCCTGGTTGTCCTGCATGCTTTGGGGCAAGTCCCACCAGCCTTGAGAGTACGGATGAGCCTTTATTTGCGAATTGAAGTGGGGTGTTAAATTTGTAAATGGTCCATGTTGGTTTTGAGTACCATGTCCATCCTTTTTTGGAATTAGTTTTAGAATGTGCACTTTTCCTTGAGCATCGAATATGGGCAGATATTTCTGGCCAATATAAACCAAGGAGCCATCGTCGGCCCTTTTAAAAAGTGGCAGCGTAAAGACATCGCCACCGGTAGGCAAAGAGCACGTGGTCCAGTTGACACATTTGTACTGAGGCAAATTGTTGATGTAACTTGACATAAGTAACGGGGAGTCTACAATAGGTTTATTAGTCTGCATGTGCAGATTGACAAGAGTCATGTCTTCTTGTGAGGATATCGCTGAAATAAACGAAGTAGATGATACTGATCCACTTTCCGAGTCGGGCTGGACGCCAGTACTCAAATTGCTTATTGTATCCGGTCCATCGGCGGCTTCAGATCGAGGAATAGATGATGTCCATTTTTCATTGGTTATGTCGTTTATGCCGAAAGAACTTTTTTCTTTTGGATTGCTGTGACGGCTGCCAAACGAGTGCTTTAGGCTAGACGACCGACTGGGGAACATGTCTTCGTCTGCAGAAAAGAAAGCTTCCGAGTGGTTCTCGCTTGTGATGGACATGGTTCTCTGTACTTCTTGGTTAAGGGCTTCATCGTGAGGGGCCTGAGAATTAAGAGAGTAGTGAGATTCGGACACTGCTACAGTGCGGGCTGGCACTTTTGGTATAGCAAATGCATCATTTTCAGATGTAGTAGTCTTTTTCGCTGTGACGTTAGAGTCTTTAGCTCCGCAACTTAATGCAAGTTTAGAATCTGACACACTACTTTCCATCTGGGGTACATTCAAAATCGTTTTGTTAAGTTTCGAATCACTGTCGATTTTGGAAGCTCCGAGCGGGACAGAGGAGTCCACAAGTCGAGCGTATGGAACGTCGCTTTTGGTACTCGAGACAAGGACGTTGTTACTACCCTTGCTCGCACTCGTATAGGAGAATCTTCTTGTTAAACTCCGTCTTTCTGCAGTTTGTGGAGATTTATTGAGATTTTGTGGCAGTGGAGACGGTATCAGGGTTGATACGTTCGTTGGTTGCAAACACACGTTAAGGCTGTTGTATGGCGGAGTGTGGAAAACGAGGTTTCCTGGATGTAACAAACTTTGGCCATAACCATATTCTCCCGGTGATGTTTCAATTATGTTGAACATGGCAATATTTATACCTTCGTGCAAATCGGAAGGACTCGGCTTCAAGAAGTTTGGACCATTTCTATTGGAGCCGAAAAACGCACACCCTCCGGTACATCCACATTGGGAATTTTTCCCTTCATTTGGCCACAAAAACCAAAGTCTCTTAAATTTATCGTCATGAAGTTTCAAAAATTTTTGCTGCACCAGATGCAGATTCTTTGGACTTTGAGGCAATGACGACGCCGCTTCTATTAAGACCGGTCCCAAGGATACGGACCCGACGCCCACCCAATTCTCACTATCAGTTTGTTTATTTTGACTACTGGTATTGCTGCCATTCGAATGATGGTGAGTATTTGTTTGCATGTTTGTCTGGGTATAGAGAGCGAACTTTAAGTTCGGTAACAGTCCTGTTACGCCTGTACCGAAGCCGGACCCGTGCAGATTGCAAAAGCTTAATCTAATCGGAGATATCCAGGACTGAACTGTTGTATTGGAATCGGCGATATAAATATCTATAAGATCAACTGCAACGCGTATCATGCGGTATTTGATTTCGTTTGGGGACGGACAGCGGTATTTTAATATAACATCTGTTTCTGGGCACATGACGTTGTTTAGGCCATGGTGGCATTGCTTGGTATTGTTGGGGGGAACCAACTCATTTTCACTGTCACAAATAAGCAACAAAAACGTTTCCAACGATGAAATTACTTGATACAGCTGAGGTAATGTCATCCTCCCTGTTAATTGGCCCAATTGTAGTTCCATCATCCATGCATATTCTACAGTATCTTCTTCGACTGATCGATTTGTATCGCTAAAGAACCCATTTCCTCGTAATTGAAACGAGGAAAGCATCAAATGGCCTTGTTGCAACGCACTAGGAGTAGTGTTTCCATTAGAGCTGGACCGCGAAGTACTGTTAGACGAAATTAGAATTGATGGGCTGAGGAGAAGCTGGAGCTTTGTCTCTCTAAAACTTTTGTCCATTTCAAAACCAAATCTCTCAATTAGTACGACGGGACACGGTGGTTCATTTTCGCTGCAGTTCTTGACTAAATGTGCCTGAATATCGTGTATTATTATTGACACGGTGACGTCTAGCGGCCTGCAACGGCGAGGGTCAAACGGATCCTTGCCAGAATCGCTGGAGTCGTCCATGGAAATATCCGTGTGTTGATTTACACTGCTTCTATCGTTCATTTTTGTCGGATTTTCGCTAGACCAGTAATACGTGTCCATGTTAGGAGCTTTTTGCATATCTGTGAACGACTGATCCTCACCAAATATATTTTCGAGTAAATTCATAAAGCTTGTTATTATAGTTCCATATGCTAATAAAATGGACGGTCCCACTTCGAGTTCCACGCTTACTTTATCCGGGGGCAGTGTGGTGCGATCGAAATTATTTCCGTCGATTGCCCAATTAATTTGGGGCTGTTTCCGCATTCTTGGTATTCTCATAGGAGATAGAAGTATTTCCTCCTTTTCTGGGGTAGTTATGTCGGCTTGAGGTTCAGGCCCTAGTGGAGGAATAGGGTGATAATTATACCTGACGCTCAGAGCTACGATCGGGACAGACCAACAATCTACCCATCCTTGACTTTTGACACATTTCCTCCGCCACTTTGATGCTTTTAGCCTACAAGGCACCAGTTTCATGTTTTTATCGATAGATAAGAGAAGTAGTCTTGAAGTGTTCACTTCAGGCAAGTACAAGCTCATGTCTACTGCCTCGCCTTGCACCCAAATTTTTAATGGTATGACGTCCGGCAAGTAGTCTATGAAGGGGAGATCAAAAGATACATCCAGTAGGTCACCACAAAAGGCAACGTGATTATTTTCTTGATTGGTAGAACTACAATCTATCCAATTATACTGATTACTAACTGTAACCACTTCACACTCCTTTAACAGAATTGATATCTTCCAAGTGTAAGGAACAAAGTGTAATATATCAGGTCGAGATTTGTTAGACCAGTCATTTGTAAGATCTTGGAAAAAGTCTATATGAGTGTACACAAAATGCGCTGTTGCTTTGCATCCTGTCAATGACAGCTGCCAACTCTGATGATGATTCCAAACTAAGGGATAGTGGCATTTGACTGTATATTCAAGTGTTTCGCTCTCAGCTAAACTTCTGTACTGGAGGCTCGTTGTTGCTTCTAGATGTAATAATTGTCCTGTGATTTTTGTTGTGTATCCATCTTGTAGTACAATCCACGGTAATGTAACTTCTAAATATGATCCGGCGCCGATATTTATATGTACAGCATTCGTTTCTTTGTTCTTAGTAAACAGTATATCAATTGTAGCTTCGTTAAGTGTTGACAACCTGATATCGAAAGATTGCATCTGTCTTCTGTCGCCTGGCTTCGGCTGTGGAGTGACCTCTAAATTTTTGTAATTCGGTGGGAAGAAAAATTTGAACAAGTGATCCCTTTGCCGGTCTGCCCACGGCCCATAGCTAAAGTCTGTTCCTTTGCCACACTTTATGTCGACGCCCCAGATGGGAGGCGCGGACTCCACGATATCACCGTTTGCTAGTTGAAGAAGCACTGGTTGTTCTGGAACGAGTCCAGGTTCATCCATATAGAAATAAACTTCAATGTAATTCGAGCTCATGATGACAAATCCTTCACCCATGTAGCGAGGCGGTTCATCCACCATGGACGTGTAGTTTGGGCTCGGGGCCAACATAACTTTGCAGTTCTCTGCTTTAGCTTTAACAAAGTGCATGAGGTGATCTAAGCTGGACGCAGGAGGTTTCGTGCTGTACACTAAATGCGCTTCCTCGACGCTTATTGATAATGTTGTAGGAACCAGGCGATTGCCAAATACGACCCTGCTGGTGCAAACGTCGATTTTAATAACAGGTATGAGATCACGCCAAGTCCTTGCCATTGCAGCTTCAGATCTTACAGTATCTTGAGCTCGTCTTCTCTTCTCATTGGCGTCATTCATGGCTTTGTCGCGGTCGGCCGACTCATCCTCGTTCTGTTGTTTAATGACAGGCTCTAATCCAAATGTCTTTTCAAGTTCACTGTACAAATCACATCTGTTGTAAAAATGTAATTCAAAGCCATTTAACATTATTGAGAGGCGAGTGTCGGAGTGTGATAAATCTGTAATAATGTAATAAATTATGTGAATCACTGCCAACTATAAACAGTTATTACATTCATTAGATTTATATTATTCTCTATCATATTTAGTATTGTAGGACGCTATCAAATTTAATATTAAAGGCGCATGTACAAATAGTTAACCTATTTTATAAAACTACACAACAATACTTATTACATCATTATAAATATTTACCTTCTGATACATCCTTTGGCACATAGGAGCGCCACCACCTAAATATCAAGTAACCATCTTGTATGCGAAGTGTGTAGTCGTAGTTTATGTAGACAATATCACGAAACATGATCTTACCAGACAGGGCATTGAGAGTGAATGACCCTGAAATCAACAAAAGGATATTTTGACTATAGATTCTTCATATGTAAATACAAAATAATATTGTTAAATTGTCAATATACAATACTATGAGATTTTTTTTTATGTTATGGAAGTAGTAAACGAGCATGCAGCCCACCTGATGGTAAGTGGTCACTGTCGCCCATGGACATCTGTAATCAACCCCAGAGAAAACAGTCCTACCTGTGGTCAGCCACATATGCATTGCTACCCCTAAGGACAAAGTTGCAATATGTTGAGGATAAAATCAGATAAGTCAGATATCCTTTTTATTTTGTTGTTTTGGAGTACATATTGTGACTGAGTAAGCCCCAGATGTCTTCCATTTGTGAATTTCATATCATTACAGTCCATATTGATTTGCCTATTAATATTGACTCCTAAATATTATTTTATGATCACGATGTTGGAATGGGTACCACAATGTGTACTTGATCAAATCTAAAATAAACCGCAAATTATGACAAAAGTATGTGAGCAAATGTATTAGTAGAAAAGATTAAGCGGTAATATAAACCTATTAAACCCTCAATGTCAGGCACTGAAGGTTATCTCTAAGTGCATGGTAATTAAGGTAATCATCATACTAATGACTACTATAAAAAGTAAAACGGATAGAGTGAATAAAAATCATAGCAGTCTCTAACAGCAATCACAATGAAATCAAAGATTATCTTATCAATTCACTGAAATATTCGCTGACAATATTTAAGTGTGTGTAATATTCAGATATCTTTTAAACCACATGCATTTATATCTTCCTAATATTTCAATCAATACACCAAGTCAGGAAGTGGACTTTTTTTCCTGACTTTTTCTTGAATTAGTTTCAGTAATTATTTTATCAATGTTTTTTAGGATTATTGACCTAGCAAACGAGCATGCAGCCCACCTGATGGTAAGTGGCTCCTGCTGCCCATGGACATCTGTAATCAACCACAGGTAAGACCACAGTCCTCCCTGAGGTCTGCCATAAATGTGTTGCTACGCCTGAAGACTAACTTGGCACACCTCGAATAAGTATATTTCCCTCACTACATCCTCTAAACCAGAACACAGCTTTGAAATTCTAAGGTTAATAATGATTATTAAAACCAATATGCAGGATTAAGTTATTTCCTTTTTGTCAATATATTTATGATAATGAGATAGGTACTGCACACATTATAGCATTCACTATGAAAGTTCAATTTGAAGGCAAATAATTCCAATAAACATTAGGAGTGTTCAAGCTAAATATTGGTAATTTATAAATGACATTAACAACATTAATTAGTTTATATATTTAATGACTTGTTTTTGTTATAAAATATTAATTTTAAAGACCTTTTTTGTAGTAAATTATTCCCAAAAAACTCAATTTCATAAAATTCTCACGTTAATTCAATGCAATTTTTTGGTCAGTATTATTAATTAATCACGTACCTACATTACAATTGGTGCTGTGTTTGAAGAGATTAAATATTAGCTGTAGGATGTAATTGGAACAATGTCGACCTACCGGCTCCATCATGATTATGAATCATCAAAATTGAATCTAATTAACTGTAGTTTGTCTTTCTGACTCTGTCTCGGGCTAAATCTCTATTATTAAAGTAGTCTGTATATGGTAGATACATTTTATAGTAGTAACGTCAGATAGTTGTTTTTAATTTGATATCACAAATGTTACATCGTAGTTTTTTGTCTACCATTAAATTAAAATACAGTACAAATACAAAAGTGGAACGACACTCACCAATCTTAAAGTTCTCATCTTGAAAATAGAATCTGTTGATGAGTCTAGTGAGGATGTAGCCGAGGACGCGACTGTTGTAGTACGTGATGTAGACCACCCACAGCACCGCCGAAGTCAGCGAGACGAGCAGCAGCACGAAGTTGCGGTCCATCGTGATCTCCGCGAAGTCGATCGACGTCGAGTTCCATCGTTCCGCCACCGACTCCTCGAACACGCTCGAGTTATCCCTACGAACAAATTCACAACAATATACCCTTTGTCATGTCACAATACACTTCATAAAATATCGACCAAAACACTACGCAGTAAACACGTACATGGTAATGGAGATCCTCACTCAATTATTTCACATCTTAAATGCAAAGCTGAATTGGAAACCGATTCGGGCACGGCGAGCATTTCTAATTAATGTTTCTTATCAATTTATTTGCAATCACTTGCCCAATGCCCATCGTTACGTTTTGACAGCTCTTACTTCGTTGACATCGTTGTCGTACT
>DWPW01000426.1:0-11642 GCA_018252015.1 Astraptes brevicauda
ATGAGAAGTACCTACTAACATATTTTACATAAGTATACGTGTAGCGTGTAGGTAGTAATACTTATCAATTTATAAAGTCTATTTAAGTATGTATGTTCCTACTTATGAAAATATATTATGAACTTATTAAATTCAAAGTATCAACATACTTTAAAAAATGTGGTGCTTGATGTTTAGAAAATAAATTATTAATTAAAGTACGCTTCATGCTTGCCTGACACCGTCCCAGGTTTTATGAATATGTAGTGTACAGTTATTTAAGCATAGGTAGGCACAGTTCGCTCTCAACTTCTATTTAAGAATTTCTAAATGTATTTATTAAAACTTACGTAAATGAGTTGTTGATTGTAACGTATATGTAGGTTGCGCATAATTGTGTGTTCTTGGAGCTCTGCCAGAGTGATCATGTCTTCCACTCCAGTAGGACTATTGGATGTAACATGTAGCGGCTTGAGCACATTCTGTACCGATGTTGAGAACACTTTGCCATCGTCATCTTGCACTCTGATTTGGCCGCCAGAACGACTCAATATTTTTACGGCAGTCGGTACGTCGAATTCGGACTGCCCCTCTGGTTTTAACCAGACCAGCTCCTATAATTACGTAAATAGTTTGTTCGTAAAACATACATGTTTATTTTCAATGGTTTCTGTCCAAATTGCTTTATTCAATTCAAATGAAATTGAGGTAAGAAATCTCAAATTTATAGGCACATGCGTTGCTACGCTACTTTAGGGTGATAAAAAATAAACATGGCGAATGCAAAAATTGTAAGAGGATATTAGTATCGGCTATGCGGTTAATAAGTGGTTCAATTCTTAACCCTTATTGCTGGACAAGGTTCCTCCCTGCTATTGAGGTCTGAGTCATACTCCAACAAGCTGTTATGAGAATTAGCGAAGAACGTGGTAGATGAGTGACCAATCGTCAGAAGTTTGCAATCCTCAGACGCTTAACAATACTAACCTATGATTAAAACTAGGACCGACTCATCGTGCCCTCCACGGATATTCTAACGGATATTCGTTGTTACACAAACAAACAAAAAAATAAGTTAAAAAGTATATTTAGATTTATGTTTTACAGGGTCACATTAACCAATTTGCCCTTCAGTCCAGGCAATAAAATTAGTGCGTAATCACTGCAGCTGTATAAAGTACCGCTACTTGCCGCCATCATAAGTACATGCGTCATATTTGAGCCCAGTATAGAAGAAACTGGAATTTTACTCCCACTCTACAAATTGTTTACAAGACTTTTCTACTTACCGACAACGGTATCCTGTCCACCATTTTGAAGAACTTTTATGATTTAATTTTTGATCTAACCATTGTCCACTACACATAAATACGATACGACTCCTCCGGGTAGACTATCAACATTTATCAAAGTTCCAGATAATCTATCATATTGTATACTGATAATAAGTTTTCTGTTATCACAAATATTTTGAGATAGTGTTATATGATAAATATCGCGTTTAATATGTCGGTTTTAAGTATTTAACACTCAATGAACACTTAAGATGGTGTTGGTCAATCATAATAATCTTAAAAGATAACATCGAGTGAATACTATCTATTATATGGAACTAGATTTTAACTGAGATTGATATCCAATTAAAAGATATATGGAATTAGTGATATAGTTTATTTAAAATAATAGAGCATTACAAACAACTTAAGCTATTTTAAAATTGTATGTTACTTTTTCTTTTCTTCCTTTTCTTTTTTCTCTGATTTTGCTTTGTCATCACTTTTCTTTTCATCTTTATCATCTTTATCCTTCTTTTCCTTCTTATCTTTTGCTTCTTCCTTTTTGCCTTCTTCAGCATCTCTATTAGTGATCTTGTTGTTAATTAGATTGTGTAAAGCTATGATTGATCTGACGAGAGCAGCTAGATATACAACAAGGGATTGATCATTAGTCTTGATGTACAAATTATCAATGAAATTATCATTAAAAATATCTGGCAAAAGGTTGAAAATGTCCTGGAGTTGGTAGATGATTTGATGGTTCATTGGTAACTGGCCTTGGCCAACTTGGATAAGGTAATCCCTGATTTCACTTAGTTGTGAATGCAAGCCTTTCAGACCTAACAATTGGTTGGTAATACGCTGTGAGAGACTGCCAACAGTTGTATCTTTAATGTCTCTCAGGAGATGCTCAACACCCACTTCTTCTGCCTCTTCAGCGCCGATTTCACTGGGAACATGTTCAAATGTTCTCGTTGTGGGACTACCATCATCATGAACTTCCTCCACAGCTTGGTAGGCTTCTGTTGGTAATCCTAGATCTTTTGGCTTAGCATCAATGATAACTAAGACAGAATTGGGGCAGTAACGCCTAATCAACTCATTTATGGAGACATCATTCTGATGAAGTTTAGGGCCAGTGTGGTACCAGCCCACTACCTTCTCCCTTGCATTAACTTTTTTGAACATGCCGTACATGTTTTCCAAGTAGTCATGATCCAGGAACCAGACTGACTTGTCTTTGTCATCCTCATCAAACGGTACTGAAAATTCAAAAATAAAATTGTTAGACTCTTTTATATCTGATTATATTACAAATTTAGTTTTTTATTGTTTACTTTGGATATCTAAAGAATTTTGAGATAAAAAGTACCCTGCATTAATCACTACGAAATTGCCCAACTATAAATATTAAAATATCAGTTACAAATAAACATAATTTACGAACAAGTACATGCAACTTATTAACAAAGTATATGCACATTTAAATGGATAACCTTTATTTTATGGGTCAGTGAGTACAATAAGTTAGTGTATTTTGAAATTATAGAATAAATTACTAATTTTCTAATGACTGTGGCTTAAATACCACCATAAAGCCATAGCAAAATTAAGTAACTATCATTATTTTTTATAATACAGTGATACCGCCTGTGATTAAATCCAGATAAGTTTAGAAGTCCTGAGGACTAAATTGGAATGCCTCGGATATGTATGTCTTCCTTACCACACCGATCAAACCAGAACACACCAGCACGGAACACTGTTGTTATAAGGCAGAAAGTGTAGCAGTGGTGGGTCCGGAGTTGAATCACAAAGGTTTCTACCACCTTGTTTTTGATTCTCATTGATAATGCAAGTACTAGTTAGCGAAACACATTTTCTAATACGGAGATTTATGTAGAAGAATTTGGTTTGCAATACCTCTGACATTATTTCTTAGTGCACAAAAGTAGGAAACCCAGTCTTAAATTTGTAACAGTGAAATGTTACTAAAAAGTGCCAGTCACCACGCTAGTAGGCAGATGTTATTTAAAATAGATGGTAATATACATAAAATAATAGTTTTGTGCTACAATGGACTCTACTACTACTAACATAATAAAACACCTGCTAAGTACACTATGAGAGCTTTAAGAAATTGTCAAATCTTTGACAACATTTATAATGGAGGGACCATTACAACGATCTGTTTTATAGAGGGTTCTGGGGTCGATTTTCGGACAAACAACATGTTTTGGATAAATTTAGATATCTGCTTGTCTGATGTTTGTGTTAGTATCCTCTGACCCAAGACCCAGAATAGAAAAAGTCCACATGGCAACCGTGTCATACAAAAATCATAATGTGTAATGTATGTGTGAAGGAAAACGTCAATACCTTAATCAAACTGAATGACTAAAGGAAATAACTAACCTGCAAAACTGTTTGAAACATCCAAGACGCCTTTAGCACGCCAGCATCCCAGTAGAACGCCTACCACTCTCTTCTGGTTGCCTATTTTGCCCATACGGTTAAAATGGTCCACGACGCTCAACAGCACCAGAGGGTGAACCACTACCTTTGTGGTGACAACTTCTTGACTAGGCATTTTTTGAGGTAAATGCTAGTACGATCAAAACTAGAATAGAACCCTTTAATTAATAAGGTACCGGTTAATTGAATTTCAACAAAAATAATCTACGGCATTTAATAAATACTATGTAATGCTAAATCCTTGTTATTCTTGTATTCGTATCAAATTCGTATGAAGTACGAAAGAAATTTGACAGTCATCATATTCCACAGACTAAAAAGTAAAAAGATAGCATTATTCGATTGAGAATATGAGACAATTATCTAAGACAGATCATATACCCGCAAATATTATATTTCAAAATATCGTAAATCTGGCTAACTTTGACCCACTTTTACCAAACATTTTCATGGCTTTGGGTGGCTTTCTTTTAGAAAATGGCAAAATGAACATTGATCATCAAGTATGCGGAATTCTGCATACTGTTGGTTTATGTGAAAAGTAGGCGCTTAGTTCTTTGACCATAGACAGTATTGTCCTATCTACGTCTATTGATTTAGTAAAATTGGGCTGAAAGGCAAGATGTCGAAGCCTTGAAAATTATATTAGTAGTCATTTGACTTTATCAAATGTCAAATTGTCAACAATTGGCATTTGGTAATTTATTTGAAACAAAATCAGCTGTGTGAGTTAATCAGTAGCATAGATAAGTATAAGTTACTAATGATCAGTAGTAGAAAATAGTTATGCTAAAAATTTATGTGACTCCTCATCGTACACCGCGGCAATTGATATTATTTAGCGTCCTTGTGACATAGAAAGATAACCTAAAAGACCTTTATTATAAACAATCACCAAATATATGTAAAGGCAATGGCTCACAGAACTCTAACCTTCGTAACGGGGAACGCAAAGAAACTGGAAGAAGTACGTGCCATATTAGGGAGCACTTTCCCTTTAGAAATTATTAGTCATAAGTTAGACCTACCTGAGTTACAGGGTGACATCGACGAAGTATCAATAAAAAAGTGTCAGGAGGCAGCGCGACTGCTTCAGAAGCCCGTCGTGGTTGAAGATACGTCTCTGTGCTTCAATGCTCTAAACGGACTACCTGGTCCTTACATTAAGTGGTTCTTGGAGAAATTAAAACCAGAAGGCTTGACGAAGCTACTCGCTGGATGGGAGGATAAGTCTGCCGAAGCTGTGTGCACTTTCGCGTTTTGTGCGTCTAATAAAGAGTGCTTAGACGTCATTTTATTCCAAGGCAGGACCAAAGGAACAATAGTTTCACCACGCGGCACAAGAGATTTCGGATGGGACTGTGTTTTCCAACCGGATGGCTATGACATAACCTATGCAGAAATGCCCAAAGATGAAAAGAATAAAATATCCCACCGATACAGGGCACTGGATAAAATGAGAGACTATTTTATAAAGAATGCTTGATGTATTTGTGGGAAATATTGAAATAAGAAGATAAATCTTAAATATGTTTTATTATTTATTTCTATCATAAACTATACTGTTAATACAATAACATAACATAGTATTATAATTTGTATGCCGATATCTTGTGTATTAGCTTTAGAATTATTATTAATACCTGGTGCGACATACGGTTCTAAATTTGAATTGTTATAATTCTTATAATACCATTCCTTATCATCTGTGTGTCTTGGTTTGTTACCAGAATTGTTGCCAGAAAATCTAGTTTTTCCTTCTCTATTGGTAACTGGAGAATAACTGTCCCTCAAGTCATAATGTTCTGCTATCGGCATGTTTACTTTTGTTATAGTTGCTGGTCTAACACTTTGATTTCTTCTTTCCAAATCATCCTTATTTGAAGTAAGAGTTGCAGAGAGTGCTGTAGGCTGATCTATATGTTTTTTTATGGGTGGTCTTAATGTTACTATGGTAGAAGGTGGTGGGATGGGGTGAGCTGGACTTGTACTTGTTTCTAACCATGGTTGCATTGCCATATCATTACTAGTATCTGTAGTTATAATACCTTCCTTCTCAGTTACCTGAGTTATTGTTAAATTTGATTCCTTAAAGTTATAATGTCTTAAACTACTGGGATCATTGTTCTGTTCTCCAATGTTCTTTGTTTTATTATAACCTATATGAGTTCTGTTGTTATCATTCAGAAAAGCTTGTATTTCATGGGTTTCACTTTTTATCTTTTTATGCATAGTGTTGTTTTGTACAGATGGTGTTGATGGTAACTTATCAACCGCAACCACACGCTTATCAAATGTTCCCATATTGCTATAAACAACATTGTCTGGTTTGCTTGGAATTTTTCCGTGTGTGTCCAACATTTGTGTTGGATTTGGAATTGGCATAAAACCACTACTTGTTTCTGGAAGCATTGGTGTAAATCCACCAGTTTCAAATCTGGGTGGTTCTGTTACATGGTACTTATTACTGTATTGTTGTTTATTTTCTGACCAATCCATTTTTCGGCCAGTACTTAATAATTTACCCATGTTAATTGGAGGCAAAGGCAGGCCAAAGAAAGTAAATCCACTTGAAGGAGCATTTGTAGTTGGTGTAGAATTTTTGTTACTTGTGTTTTTTATACCAGCATATAAAGTGGGTGTATTTCCAATATTGGCATGGTTATAATCATTACTATCATTAAGCTGATCATTAATACCATCTATCAGTGTTTCATTATATGGATAATCAACGTATTCATCGTAAAAATATTCAGACTCCTCTGGAGATGGTCTGTTAGCTTTATTAACGTAATTATTTTTCAATTGGGTAGCAAAATCTTTAATTTTATCTAATGATGTAAAAACTTGTGATGACGCAATATTAGGTAGCAGTGCCTCATTTTCATGAGTTATACACGACCGCCCGTTGTCATTGTTAGCAGGGAAATTTTGGCAGTCATCTCGCGTAAAGGGCATTCCTTTCACGTACGTTCCATCACTACATTTTGGTCCTATTGCTGTTGATTCTGATAACCATGACTTAAGCCATATCAATGCACAGTTACATATGAGAGGATTGCCTGGAAAAGAAATACATATATAATACGCCAATAACGAAACTTTTTGCCCGAATATAATTCGCATTCAGTATTATTCTGAAAACAATATAGGCATATCCTATAACTTACCATCAATGTCCAAAATAGCGATGTTATTTCTCAAATTCGCAAAAATATTTTCAGATACGGAAGTAAGCTTGTTATACCGTAAAGACAGGACTTTTAATCTTGGCATTGCATCAAACGGCTGTCCGTTAATGTAGCATATTAAATTATTTTCCATATTCAACTCAACAAGCCATTCCATAAATTGAAAAGACTCCTTTGTAATTTTTGTTATTTTATTGAAACTCAAGTCCAGAACTTCCAACGATGGTAATTGCCTTATTCCTGTGTTATCGACATTTGTAAGTTGATTGTTACTTATATTAAGATACTGCAGTAAAGGAATATTTTCAAATGCATGTAATGATATAAATTGTAATCTATTTCCTTGCAGTTCCAATATTCTAAGTTTAGGGAGATTAGAAAAAACATGATCTGGTATATCAACGATGTGATTTCTGCTTAAGTAAATAGATATTACATTAGGAAGGTTTGATATTGCTAAAGAATGGATTATTTCGATTTGATTATTATCCATATTTATTGTCTCTAAATTTTGTAGATCTTGGAAACTTCCAGTACGTAATTCAAATATTCTGTTGCTTGGTATCCGCACTTCTCTTAGTGCCTGAATATTATTGATCGAATTTCCGTCAAAATGTTTTATGTGATTATAACTAGCATCTAATATTTTTAATTTAGACAACATATTCAAAGTAGTAGGTAATTCGTTAAGATTATTCGAAGATATATTAAGAACTTCTACATCTATAGCGCGATTTACAATGTTGGGACTGATGCTCCTCAATTTATTTTTGCTAAAATCCAGAGTCGATAGAGCTACATTATCTTGAATAGATATGAAATCGAAATTATCAATATTATTTCCATGTAAGTTAACAAGCTTGAGGTTAACAAGTTTGCTAAAACTCTTGGGATGTATAGAGAAAATTTGGTTTTCACTGACATCTAATATTTCTAACTGAGCTAAATCACTAAATGTAGTTAAATCTATTTGTTGCAATCCATTACGTTTCATATACAGTCTGCGTAAATTATGAAGCATTTTCATTCCCGCATAGGGAAGTTTTTGGATTCCATTATTTGATATATCCAAACTTCTAAGTGATGGGAGATCCAGATCTGGGGACGGTGGGACTGGGAAATTTGTAATTTGATTTCTTTGTATATATAATTTCTCCAAACCTCTTGGTAAACCGGGCACGAATTCAATTAGCCGATTATAGCTAGCATCTATTTCGTAAAGTTTGACAAGGTTTCTAAATGTTGCAGGATGTATAGAAACAAGAGCATTTCTGGATACATTTACATATTCTAAAAGTGGCGATTCCATAAAAGTCATTGGGTCTATTATATTTAGTTGATTATTGCTCAAATCAATTCTCCTCAATTCTGGTAGATTGTACAAAAGCTTTGGTTGGAGGCGTTGGAATTGATTGTTCGACAAGTCTAAACCTTTTAAAGCCGGTAAATTCCAAAACGGACCTTCGTAAAGGTTACTCAAAGAATTGTTACTTAAGTGTAACTCTCTAAGTGCAGGCATAGCTACAAAAGCCTCAGCTTGTATTACTTTAATACTGTTTCTATTTAAATGCAATCTCTCTAAACTTGGATGTCCTCTAAGCGCACCTCTTGGTATTTCTTGCAGTAGGTTACCACTTAAATCTAAAAATTTTAATCGTGGTAAAGCATCCAATAGTGATCTGAACTCTGATATGTGCATAATTTTATTTCCTATAAGATACAACTCCTCTACTCCGCTACCTGATTGCTGTAGAAATGACTCTGGATGTATTCTAACAATGTCATTATAATTTAAATCTACAGATCTTAACTTTGGGACTCTGTGAAATGCTCCATGATGTATAATGTTTATGTTGTTATTCGATAGTAGTAAGGTCTCCAACATAGGTTGATCGACAAATGCTCCTTCACTTAATTTATCAATTAAATTATAATTCAAATTTAGAATGGATAGCATTGGTAAGTCTCGGGTAGCTCTACCGACCATCGTGGCATCGGAAATTTTATTATTACTCAGAGATAGCTCGTTTAGTTCAGGCAGTAGAGATAACGCTCTCATATGAACCATATTAATTCCACAATCTGTGATTTCCAATTTTTTCAGTTTTGGTAAGTTATAAAATGCATTTTCCTTCAATATTTGGAGATTTAAACTGCCTTGTATAAACAGCTTCTCCAGATTTGGTAGATTTTTAAAGGTGTTCTCGTTAATACTGTTTAAATTTTCTGAATGTATGTTTATGTAGCGCAGTCGTGGCATATTAATAAGAGCCGGTATTCTTTTCAGATTGTGTGTCTGAATTGTTATGGCTTGTAAATTTTGTAATTTCGTTAAACTTTCTGTAGGAATGCTTGTTAAATCATTTTCAACTATAAATATTTCAACTAAACTAGTTTCCTGTGATTCTAACCATGCTACAGATACTCTTTCAAGCCCATTGTGACGTAGCATGAGTCTTAAAATTTTAATTTTTTGGAAGAGCTTCCCTGGCAAGGACGGAAGATAGTTATTTTCAATTATCAGTTCATCTATTGGTCTCTTCATATATTCTCCAATCCCCTGGATGCCTTTCACGACTTGAGTTAAGTCGCTGTGAGTGCACCTAGAATCAACACAAAGTAAGATTTAAATACACAGAAGTTATCAGAGGATATCTAGTCCCTTGAAACAATCAATTATAGTGTTATCAATAAATAATTCAAAAATAACTGTGAGTAATAGGTGGGTATTAATGCGTTTTTCTTTAAACGAAAGTGTCGTCGTCAATATGTTCGGGAGAGCTCGTAATTTTTTATAGTCAAAATAGTCATACTAACCATATTTGTACATCATCGTTGCGATTTGTGCAAATACAAGGAATTATTGTTTCTGGGGCCGGGCATGGCGAACATTTTCTGAGTAGGATGGCGAGAAATATAAAAATTAGTCGTTTAAATATCTTATGGGCTGTAAAATCCATGCCTTAGCGCTTCCCGAGTAAATCATTGTACCATAGTCTTCGTTCTTGTCGATACCTCTTATATACCTGGAATCAAACATCACCTATACAAATGGGCGCCTCTGTCAAGAAGAAAAATATATAGGAATATAGGTAAGACCTTAAAATAATTTAAAAGTGCTGTGTGTTTGTAATCTAGAGTAAGAATTGCTAGGTCAAGACTCTTCTTTTCTATTTTATAAGCTTTGATGTGGAAGAATAATAAAAAGTGTATGCTAACTTTAAAGGGGGAAAGTAAACGAATCCAGTACCAACGTTTAAAAACGGTAGAACCCTATGTGGTTCGACTCTGACACGACGACCACGCCTTGTTAGGCGGTGCTGTTTTCTGGTTTGAAGGGTGTAGGGTAAAGGAGAATAGTAAGGGTAACTGTTATCGGAACGTACTTATACGATATTTTTTTTTTATATTAACAACTTAAAGTCCGTTGTTAAAATGTAAATTGCTAAAATAAGTATCTACGTAGTCTAGATCTACCGATATCCATTGCGTTATCGTGGTGGAATACGCTCCAGACCTTGCTCAGTGCTGTATCGCAAACGAAACCTTCGCGGTCCCTTGATCCCATAGATTCGTGAGAGCCGTTATGATTTTTAGGACGCTTAAAGAGGATGTTATGGTAAAGAATGACTGCGGTCTTAACGTAATTGGATTGCGTCAAGGACTTAACACTATCGAAAACAATAAAATCAGGAAACAATAGAACATTACTACGGTACGGTGCCTAATGCACTTTCCCCCTTTGCCATTGTTATTTTTAGTGACCTATAATGTTCATTACGTCACTTCGGAAGTTGTGTAATTTCTTAATGTTGTAATTAACTACATACTGGAAGCTTAATATAGACGACGTTTCCGATAGTTACCTCTTCGATCAAATATGTACTAGATTCGGTGTTGCATATAAACACAGGTCACAAAATGGCAAGAGTTTGCTATACTACAGTATCTATTACAATATTTGCTGAAAGTCATAAAAAAATTTGATAAGCCAACCTTAGTACTGTCTGTTAAAGCTTAGTTTCGTCTAGCACGTAATGGACATAAGACATTTTGCTTTGCGATTATTAAAGGAGCTCTTAAAAATTTATGACCAAATACTATTATCAAATAAGACCACACGCTCATGTGTGCTCTTATTTCACTTGCCGTTTTTTAGGCCGTTACCTTTAATCTAATTCATATTTGATTGATCAGGTGCCTACTCTCTTTTTACTCTTTTAGTTTTTATTGCACGTGAAGCCTTCGGTCCTCGTTTAATGATAATATTAAACTTTGTTGTTGGAAATCTTACAAGTTACAAAGAAGTTGGAAATCTTACAAGTTACAGAGTTTGAGGCTCTGATTGTTGGAGAATGCGGATCGGATCAGCCCTTAAAAGCTGTGGAAACAGCCGCCCAATAACAGAAAGTTGATGGCGATGAAAAAAATAACCAGGTCGCCTAGACTTTTTTATAATATGGTAGTAGCAAACGAGCCTGCATTCCAACTGATGATAAGTGGTCACTGCCGCCCATGGATAATTGTGATCAACCCCAGATAAGTTTAAGAATCCTGCGTGAGGTCAGCCACAGGTGCGTGGCTACCCCTGAGTACAAAGTTGGAACGCCTCGAATATGTATGTATCCCTTAGCACACCCTTCAAACTAGAAAACAGCGGCGCGGAACACTGCTGTTATATGACAGAAATAGGTGTGGCGGTGGTGCCACAAAGTTGAAC
>DWPW01000427.1:0-11641 GCA_018252015.1 Astraptes brevicauda
GTACTCACGATACGCGAATTTAATTACTTATCTGCCGATATTTCGACCCAGTTGCATGGATCGTGGTCACGGCGAAAACCGTTTTCGCGGTTATCGATTTTGTATCAATTCCGCGATAATATAAGTTTAAAATCATAAATAACGGGCAAGTAAATAGCTTTATATGAACCAAAGATAAATCTACCAAGTGAAGTAGCCTACCATACGTTTATACACAAACCTATCTTACAACGAAGTTACAGATCAAAACACAGCATAAATCATAATTATGCTGATCTACCATGTGATTGGCTCTGTACCAATACCTCAACATAGATGGCTCGTGCGCGGAACGGTCACTATACTTATTAGTGGGCACGCAGTGGGCTCTGGATACGATTACCAGTCAGACAGATGTCTGAATGGTGAATATAGATGTCTTTTTTAAATCTTGGTGTTGTCCATGCCATCCACGACACAGAACATCCTAGGGATTGATATCCTAAAAAATCATAGGGAATAGGTAAGTGAGGAAAAAGTTAAAATGTAAAATAAATAGTGAATTTGGTTATATTACCCCAACTGTGATTGTAGAACACTTTATTTATACTTTTCCACCCAAGTTCGACACCCAATGCGCAATAGCCCTGGGCGGGCGATAGCCAGGGGCCGCGCGGTGCCGTCCCCGCCTTACACGGACACCCCCTAGGGGGAACAATATGGTTATAGTACCAGGTTATATTGTAGTTTGATGTAGCATATCTACAGCGATTGTAGCTAGGCAAGCTTTATAAAGGCGTGTCTTTTTTACATATATTTCATAACCATGCTAAAATTTACATTCTTAAATATGATCAGTATATTTGATCATGCATATTATTCCTTTGTGTACTTGCTAAACGAGAAAGCTGAAATATTCCATACATTGCGAATAGCTTTTTAACTTATTAAAGTAGCTAATTTTTTGGATCGCATCAATATTTCACCATTTTTAAGTTTAACGTGGTGATTGTGCCCAATAGATCAAAGAAATTATCTAAATAACGTGTTATTTCTTTAAGACAGATTTATATGATCATTGCTACGCCAAAATATTAGAATTTGGAATGTCAGTTGCAAACATGAAAGATGATCTTTAACTAGAATTCTTTATCACTTACTGTCTAAACGACAGCAACAGTATTTAGAATCATTTCGCACTTTATGGTTAAAGCTTGATGGTAACCTACAAGGCTGATGCCGCGTCTACACGTGTGGACTCGTTTGGATACTAACGCTACTTAGTAAGCACAAGCGTGTGACGAACCGCAAGTGTTTCCCTACGATTTGTTCCTAACCAACACCGATCGGATCAGCGACATGGACTTGCCAACGCTGGCTGATCCAAACACTCCATCTACATTGGCTGTACCATGGTTTGTCGAGGCTCGCCATATGTGTAGACGCGGCATGATACAGCGCAGAAATCGCTTCACGGGGTTGCAGACAAGCCGACAGGCCATCGCGTCCGAGGGCGGGGCGGCGCTGTCCGTGCCATGACGTGTGACCCGTGGCCTGCCCACCTTGACAGCCGTTCCACTAACGATACTGCACCTTTGAGTTTTATTTAGTGGGCACATTAAGTTGGAAGTATTAAAGATGGTAGGAAGTTCAGGGCCATCACCGAGGCACTTTTAGTTGTCTAATAATAACAGAGATAAGTGTTCCTGTGTTTTGGTTTGAAAGATGCGGTAATGGAAACATACCTATCCGACACATTTGAACTTAGTCGTCGAGGGTAGCAATGCATTAGTGGCCGACCCTCAAGTAGGACTCTCATCTGGGGTTGAATACAGATGTCCATGGGCAGCAGTAGCCACTTACTATCAGATAAACTACATATTCGTTTGCTTCTTTATTGTAACAAATTGGTATATCGGATATTTAACATTAAGGGAGCTAATATAGCTACGAGAGACAGTTCAAATAGAGAGCTGTTGAGTGTCAGGGCTGTCGAGTGTCGTTGACTATTGCCGCCTACCGCCAGTACCTGCCAGCGACCGCTCGTACTTGCTTTCTTAATTACATTATTTAATATAGAACGCGACAATGCCAATGTTCTTAAGTACAAGTATGTATGGATATATGTAGTAACCTACGAACATTTCATTATAATCTGAAAATTAAAGTTCAATAGAAGCAAGTATCAATTTCATACACTCGAAAAATAAACAAAAAGTTGCACCAGTATCAGTCGTATGAAGAGCACAACTAGCACGGCGTGTCGCACGGAACGTTCCGATAAATACAGCACTGAACGCTCAGTCAGTCACGAAGCAGGGATGTTTGCCATGCGACCATTCTACCCGAATAATAGCTGAAATAGGCCTAATAACAAGATAAATAAGAAAATATCCCTTTATTGAGAAATATGTAACTTTTATAACCTATTTTGAATAGTTGTTGCTGGACATTGGGGTCCTTAGTTCGAACAGTTTCATGGTTTAAGTATATTTATGGTTTATCATTTTTTTTGTTAGGAAATTAGTTATCAATTCAAATAACTATAAATAGATAAACCATTAAATAAGTAGGTTTTACCTTAAATATACAAAGCTGCTTTTAAATTTCTGCCTGTAGTTCCCAAGTTTCCAAAATGCTGACAACATTAACTGTTTGCATTAGGTACCACGTTGAATACATAGGTTAATTCGCTGGCTGCATGTGGTCATTCGTTGACTCTATCAATCATCTGAATAAATGCTTGAAGAAAAAAGTTAAGAATTATTTTTGTAATGAAGATAATTATCATGAGAAGATCAGCAGGCCTTATTTTGTCGAATATTTCTCAATCTGATTCGAAGTCTTCTTTACCGTGCAAGTCAAGATATTGGACTCTAACAAATATGGCGAATCGGAGCCTACTTTTCTTAAACTCATGTCCATCAGCAATGGATTGTTAAGAGATAAAAATTATTTCATGGCAGAAATATCAATATGGAATGAAAATGTTTTGTAACCCTAAGCGTACAGATTACTTAGAATTACGGACAAGAACCAATTTATTTGTGTAGATAACTGAACATGGCATTAAGTTTTTATCATCAAGATTAACGAGCATATGGAACACCGCGTGCTATACAACCTTTCAACCCATTGACCGATTTCCAAATGCTCACTTCCTGTACCTTCGCCTAAAAAGTACCAAAAACTACCACGTGCCACTTTCTTTAAGGTATTTTTTCTACGCCCACCTGACGGTAATTATATTACTAGAAAATATTTTGACTGGTACAGCCCGTGTCTGCGCGATTACGGGATTTATAATATGGAAAAATATTATATTGTCTGTCACGCCACGTGTCTGCTACGTACGATGTGTGTAAATGTATAAGCAACTTAATATGTTGTCTATTGACTACGAAATAAGACCAGCGAGCTAATATAGTTTGAAATATTACAACCTAAAGGTAAATATTGGAGTCGTTACTGAAAATTCCGCCTGATAATAAAATAAAAATATAGTATACATGAACCTCAACTGCATAATTTAAAAGCTAATCTAATTATCACAAGAAAATGATGAAATTACTATCGGATGTCGGCAAACTAGAAATATTTCCAATAGATCCAAGTCTATAAATCCTTATTTTTAACGTGTTTCGACTCCGTCACCATCGCCACTTTTTTACTGCCTAATAATAGCATTTTTAAATGCTTGCTTTATTCTGGTTTGAAGGGTGTGGTAAAGGATATTTGTTTATCCATTGCTTTCCAAAATAGTTCTCAGAGGTAGCACCGCAACTGTGATTGAAATCAGGTAGGATTCTTATCTTACCTAGGCTTTATCTCAAGCGTTCATGGTCGGCAGTGACCACTTACCATTAGGTCGCATGCCCGTTTGTTCTATCCTATATTTTTTTTTCTTTTTCTTCTTTTTTGTTCTTTTTATGTGTGATCATTATAGCATTGATATATTAAAGTTCATAGTCAATGCAAGTCTTCAAAAGTACCCACTTAAATATAATTCAGTAACCAAACTAATGCTGTTTACCGTTCTACGATTTTCTAATCTTTCAATTTACTACTCCATGTTCCATACTTTGACCATGGGCGCCTAAAATGTCGATTTTTAAGTTAAAGTTCACAAATTTTACTTGATTTGAGCTATGAAAGCATTCTAATAATTAATCCGATAATAAGTCATTGGTAACAAGACTAATTTAATATATTTTTTGCTTGTAAAAAAATATATTTTTCATGAACGTACTATTTTAAAATGTCTCTATTATGTTTTGATATACATATGTGTAAAAAGAAGATATTTTTAGGGAACGTAGTCGATTAACATTTTTGTATAATGTGTCTTATGTGTAAATGTGTAATACTCGTATTATAGCAATTAATACATGGTTTTATCATAATAAGTTAGTGAGGCAGTAAATAAACTATCTTCCAAAATATATATTTTGACGTCTTTATTAGTTCTGGAAATATTCAAGCGCGAAGACATTTTTTTATCAGGTGGTTCATTAACATTTTCGCTGTCGCGCTTAGGTACGAAATTATTTACTAGCTTAGACGATTGTGGCGTACATTCATCCAATTAACTTAATTGTATATCAATTTGTTATTAACCACAAATAAGATCAAGAGTGTTACCTAAGCTTGACCACAAATGCGTTGCTGTCCCTGTGGACTAAAATTTAACAACTCGAATAAGTATGTCTCCCTTACCACACCCTTTAAATGAGAACCTGGATGCGAATAGGGCTACGGTATCATCTGCCTGTCTTAAGAAGCGATTAAAAGAAGACTTAATAATTGCGAACGGCAAGAGGGGTTCTCGAACCATCCATCCAGCGACCCTGGGAAAGACGGCGGTATGTGTGGTCGCATACTGTTTAGCACCAGGCCCGATGGGGAAACGCGCTCAGAGGACTCAAGTTGTGTTTCTTTGGAGATCTTGGAGCCCTTTTTACAGCGCTGAGAATCAGCCACCACCGGGGCGTTTTAGTACGATAAAAAACTCACATAACCCGACTTCACTCCCACGGCAACGGGTACCTTTTGAAAATTTCCCCCTCGAAAATAAAAGTGGCATGGCCGGAGTCGAACCATCAATAGTTTTACCACCTTCAAAATATATTTCAGCAGCATTTTAGCGCAAGCCCTATTGTCCAAACGAATGTAACCCGTGGTCACGGCGCGTGCCGGCGGTCACGTGGGAAGTCATTTGTCGCCCGTCACACATGTGCCTCTGGTACAGTTCGCTATTGTCTCCGGCACCGTTTCTTTGATTTGACATTAAGCTTGAGCATGGGTGGTTGGATATTGGAACGGTATGAGCAAATATGACCGTAATGTTTTAGGTGAGCTAGAGAAACAATGTGTAGTATTACATACGAGCGTATAATAAAGTAGCATTGTTGTGATTAGTATTACAGGCAAAAGGTCCACAGGTCGTACTGTAACCAAATGTATCGATAACTTGATGAAGACAGCATGAAACTATTTGATTTAGCCGCAGGTTTGATTAGATAGCATTATTTAGAGAAGGCTATGTTCATCAACGGGTGTCAAAACACCATCCTTTTGTAGTAGAGAAAAATTGTAGTTTATTAAAATATGATAGTTACCTACGCATATTATTATGTCGACATCAGTTACTCCAACTATCTGCAGTCATTAATAACTTATAACAAGAAATATACGCATGTTTACTACTTTCTGACTATTTAAAGTTCAACATTCAAAATGCAAATTTATAATCAACTCAACACTTGGATTCATAAATACTCTTATCTACTTTCGCGTTGCATTCCCGCGAATCTCCAGGGAAAAGTTGATACACATCAATATGGCGTCCAAATGACAAACAAACACAGTCGGTGGTAACGATCTTAACGCTGTGCTGCCCCTCAAATTGCCATAAGACCATTGCCCCGTGCTCCGTGGCACATGACAAGTTACGGTGCACGATGTCCGAAGCTTCCGTAAAGATAACACTCCCATTAACTGAGAGGAAAATAATGATAACCTACGCGACGCTTTCCGCAATTGTTGCCCTAATTGATTCCGCTTCCTTTTGTTTGCTTAGAGAATAGAAGACAATTACAGTCACCGTTAAACTTTGAGCAGAAAGTAACATTATACTAGTTGTACCAATATTAGGTGATCAGAGCGGATGTTGTTCATCAGGATTTTTTTTGGGTAGTTTGAAAGAACTGACAGTTGGGGATTCTTCCCACTTATATTTACGTGGCAATAATAGCTCAACATGTCCAAACAATGTATTATTTATTAAGTTATTCGTTCTTTAGGGCAAAAAATTGTAAAGGCTGAAAAGTTACGACAAATCCTAAAAAAGCTGCCAAGGGATCTTGTTCTGAAAAGAGATCTGGATCCACTTATGGAACAGTAATAGGTTGAAGATAATTATGATTAACCTTTTTTTATACACAAATTCTTATCAGACACTTGCCAACAAGTTGTTAATTAATGAAACAAACGAAACTTCTAATCACTACCCCAAAAAAATATAAAAACAAGCGACAGAAAACGGGATAAATCAAACAAACGCGAACAAACACCGGCGTTTCCTTTGACCACATTAATAACGGCTTTATAGTTTTCTCATATCAAGAAGACGTATCTATGAGTTCTTATGTTTATAACAACAAGATTGATAGTTGATTGAATGATACGTCGTCATCAGGTGCAATAACTATCATCCCTTTATCTTTGACGAGAGAAACAAGTGATTGTTCAGCCATCTCACTTATCAGCAGAGGTTGGTAAATATTCCAGTTTACTTTGGCATTAGAAGATCTCATTACACGTCCTTGCTTGCAAAATGATACAACTCGGAATACAGATTTGCTAGAAGGTTTGAATGATGTTTGTGAAATGGCTTTACTTAATACAGCAATAGAACAGTGGAATGAAATGTGAAATCTTGGAGGTATTAGACATAGATGTTCAAAGTGTAAATTTGTACATGTATAAAGAATAGATGATGAATTAATAAATCATAGCCTCAACATTGAAATAATTATATCGAGGAAACCTTTTTCAAAATCGACCTAATGTAAATAATCGTTAACCAAGGTTCAAATTCTGATTTTGCTATTTTATTAGAAACGTGATGGTAATAAATATTCAAGTACGAAGAAATAATTTAAAGGTGGTAGAAGCCTTTGTGGTTCGATTCCGGCGGCAATCACCGCTATACCTATTTCTGCCTTATCACAGTAGTGTTAAGCGCTGCTGTACTCCGGTTTGAAGGATGTGGTAAGCGAGACATACTCATTCGAAGCGTTCCAACTTAGTCCTCAGAGGTAGCAACGCTTCTGTGGCCGGCCTCAGGTGGGACTGTGATCTTATCTGGGGTCGACTACAGGTGTCCATGGGCGGCAGTGGCCACTTACCATCAGATGGGCAGCAGGCTCCTTTGCCATTTCCATAACAAAAAAAAACGAAGTAAAGTATGAAAGTAGTCGATTGTTTACTGACTTGTAGTGCATAGTTTCCAATACGATTATAAATGCTATAATTTAATTGAACTAAAGACGTCAAATTGCACAATATTCCTGTCAGCTCAAAAAATGTTGACTATTACGCAGACCTATGTCCGTTTTGATTACGTCTGCCAGATAACACGTCTTATTTAATTTAAGCCATACTCTGTTTGCCTTGTTGATAACGTCGTAATTTATAGAGGCGAGCAAAGCCTTTCGTTTTATGATTATTTAAGATTGTTGATTGTTAAGTCTCGTCCTATTTGCGTAGTGTAATGATGGTAATATCGCTTGCGGTCGTGAGATTGCGCAATGTACGTTTACCTCGAGATGTCCTTTGTACATCTCGTCATTAAAGCATAACTTTAATATACATGTCACCGCTTTATTTATAAGTTAGTTTTAAAGTATGTTGTGATAGTCATGTTTCTTTTTTTGTTTTTGGAAAAGTATATATTGGTTTTTGTTTAAAGATTATGATAGGTCAATGAAGGGGAATTTGTTCTAGAATACTTATAACATTATGCGCATAGTGGTAGGTATTCATATGTACATGGGGTCGGTGTATAAACCTTATGTGTGAAAAAGGTGGTAGATGCCTCTATGTTTCCGACCTAGATATACCTACATATGCGAAGCGTACTAGCTTGGCCAGAGGCAGCAACGCATTTATAGGTGACCTCAGATTGAACTGTAATGCTCACAGGGGTTGATGGAGATGTCCGTGGGTGGCAATGGCCACTTACCGTTGGGCGAACTACAGGCGCGATTGCTACTTCTATAATAAAAAATTACACGTTAACTACCTACACGAGTAAATTATTTCAGTATTGTTTGCTAGAAATTGACAGAAGTTTGAGATCCAAAATCAGACACATCAACATCAATTCTACCTACTCACTGTACCGTTTTATCTTACATCTTATGTCTTACTAAAAGCTTCTAAATCTAAAAGTTTTAAAACAACTGCAAATCCTACTGGCTTCCTTGCCTTAAGAAATTTAACTACAAAACTACTTTTAAACCACTTATTATATTGCTACTAGGATCATAGAGATTTCAAATAAGCAATCATTAAATTCAAATGAACATGAGTATGGCTCCATTTGTATCAAATGAAGACAACTGTTCTGTTTGTGGATTTTGCAAATTATTATCTGATTGAAATAAATTGCTCCTACGAAAGGTCAGCGCAAAATGAAGATGCCTAATTACGTCCCATCAGTCATGGATATATCTGATTCAGGTTTAGAATACTATAAAATCCAAATTATATATAAATAATTGTGTGTCAATAGTATTATTTAATATTGAGCAGATATATAATACTATTAAATCCAAACTATATAAAAAATTCTGTGTCAATTGAGTATGAAGTATTAATTAATTTGTTATATAATCTACAATAAGTAGTTAAAGTAGGTACCTACTTGTACAAATGGGCACCATTAATGTCACCCAGAGTGAATGTAACAAACATTCAGCAGATGTTAAAATAAGAAGATAGTACGAAATAATAAGCTAATTTCGTGTAAGCAAAATGAAAAAAGAAATAATTATAAATTATAAAATTGTATCCAATTTACAAACAGTCGGGTAAAAACATGTTAGTGATACAAAAATTAACAGGATATCTATGTTTATTTTTCATGAACACGATTTTTTTTCTACAAAAAAATCAATTCTAAATTTAATAATGTGTTAATTTTACTGAGTCTTTACTTTATGCAAAATAACATTAAAACTAAGCGAATGGCCATACATTGTCAGTTGCGTTGAATGCATATCGAACGCGGTAAAATTGTATTTGTATAATAAAATTTATGCGTCACATTGTCCTACGGAAATCGGGGGCCGGTTCCGTTAATCGTTTATCGAAAAAATGCAATAGGATCCCATGGTCACTGTACCATTAGCAACGAACCGTGATTTCTGCAATAAAACTAAATAATTATTATTCATGCTTGATTTTTTGCAGGCTAGTGCGTTATCATTTATCAATGGTATAATCTGCAACAGTTATTCATACCCAGCTAGTTATTAGAACACGCGTCCGTGGAGTCGCCCTTACACATTTTTTCCACTCCCATAAATAAATAATTTTACGTATATTTAATTGACTAATATTTATACAATGAATGGATCTCATTATGACTATCTAACAATTCACTTGTATGCAAATAACATATGTGAAATTTAGTGCTCGTTGTTTTAATATGATAGACATTTATTTGCAAAGCTTATGAACTATTTGTGGACTATAAACATGATTGATAAGAAGCTGTTTGCAAACATTTTGAAAAATTATATAAATATTGCGCAATATGTCTCGCTAAATATGCAAAGTTATCGCTTGACAGAATGTTCATTTGTGAGTTAATAGTTTAAAATGAGAATGAATAATTCCGTATTTATTTATGATACTATAAAATGAATAATCGTAACAAGTATTCACGGATTTTAAAGTAATGTTGTATGACCACTTTAAGCAAAGATAAGTGAGGTGCATTATGAGTATGACTTCTTAATATTATTTAAAAATAAATTATACCTAATATGTATAATTTTATTTCACGAATGGAAGTTAATTATTTAATATTGAATCTCTATATACTCGTACTTCCCTTTATACCATATTAAAAAATAAACCATTTTAAATATACTTTTTATTGGTTCACTATGACACCATGGTTCATGGTTCATGAATCACAGTACATTTAGTTCAAATTAAAACATCTAAATTTTACATGAACGTTGAGTTATAATTATTCACTTCTAATAAAAAATAAAAATATAGAATAAATTTCCTCTCGACATGTAAGTACTTCTCATAATTACATAATATGCCGCTCCACTGACATCTCTGTTCTGGCCCCTAAGGTGAAAGGTCGCGTGGGGCATACGACGGTCAGCATGGATGGTACCGCCTGGAACCCCATTGCACTCAAATCTAAAAATAAGTTACTTTTACTTCGAACAAGTACAATACTGGTTACAAAAACGTTTCTAATATAACTTATGGACAAACCTAGCATTGGTTTTGCAACATTTTTATTTCAACGTTAATTTTATTACAGAAATAGGAGAGATTGTTTTTTCGGTAACAGTATGTATTTTTTTGCAAAATCTACTTTCATTTTTGTACAATAAGACCGAATTTAGGTTGGACTTTTTCCATTAATATATTCAATGTAATTAGATACCGTGGTTATTCATATCGATACAAATCTCGCATTTTGTGGGATTTATTAGGAATAGCCATTTTTATGGCCACTATTAAACAATATGGATTATGGTTTACTTTCTCATGGTTTCGTAAATTGTGTAGTAAAAAAGAAATGTAAAGTATTGAGCGTATCAGATTAAAGTAATTACTTTAAAAAGATTTCATTAAATATAAAAATAAAACAGTTTAATATATTTAGGCCTTAAGCCATTTTATATTCTATTTTAGTTTATCAGAAAGATTGAAATTTTAACTTTTTTAACAAAACTTGCAAACAATTGGTAATCGTTAAGCAACAATTTAATTAAAAAAATAATTAATTTAAAATTCTTTAATGTAGGTACATACTTAAATGAAATTAAAATGCGATTGTAAAAAGTTAAAAGATTTTCAGTTAAATTGATTTCCATGAGATTCTGCCAAAACAGCTATTCAAAATGGTCGAAAAGTTTACGCTATATAGCAAGTTAGAGGTCTGGCAGTTAATATTATAATAATAATGCAACTTAAAATCATCGAATTGCCATATCATCCTCTTCTAACTGACATTGTAGACCGCAGTAAATGCAAGAGATTTAGATTTAAATTGGAACACAATGACCGGAATCGATTGTTATACACATTTTACGCAAGTAATACAAAATTCAAAACCGAACAGAAACAAATTTATAACGTAAACAACGAGTTGTCCATCACGGATGTCAGAAGTCCAACTTCTCGAGAAGTCCGCGATCTAATTTGAGAATTCAATCAAACCCTTAAGCTAATAATTTAATTAACTTCGACTACAATCAAAATATCCGATTTCCGCACATTTCGGTCGTACTTTCGCTTTCTGCATTTGGTTTAATAACGTTACCGGGTAATTAATTATACATTAATGTTTACTTCAAGTTGAAAACTTAAATTTTATTCATGAATAGATTTTAGTGAAAAT
>DWPW01000428.1:0-11639 GCA_018252015.1 Astraptes brevicauda
CTTTTTATTCTAAAGAATGATGCCGTCAAAGAATCTTTAACAATATGTAGTCTGTGAATCATTTTACGGAATCATTTCATAGTGAATTGATACTTTATTCTATGTAGTCTATGTTTACTGCTGCTGACGGATCATGATTTGAAGTGGGTAGAAGCTAAATGTGTTATTTTTGTGATGAGTGGTCGTGTTATTTTTAAGGTAATTTGAAATATATTTAACAGTAATGCACCACCCTATTCGTATTATTGAATATTTTTACATTTATCCCATCATCATTACTTATCACTCTGTTCGAGCTCATTGCCTAGGTGGCAATTTTTGCATGTCAAAAAGAGAAGAATTTACAGGCTTTTCATCATAATATTTCTTGTTTAAGGTTTTAATTTTGTTTGATTCTAATGTTATTCCCTGTCATCCATATTCATATAGTACAAAGTTCTTGGTATTTCAAGGGAAATTCAAAGGTAAAAATAAAATACAATAATGATAACGAATTTTAGAAATTCATTATTTAATAGTCGTATTGATATTATATTTTACTTTTAAAAACTGGCGCTATAACCTTAAGACCATTAATGACTAATCAAAATATTTGTCTGGACAACAATGAACACTTTTAGTGAAGTACAGTTTGTTTTCAAGCGATTCTAAAACATGCAGTGTACTATAAGGACTGTGTTCCCGCAGCATGCCAATCCAGGCGCCACAATGGACGGACTACCTCAACTGTCCGGTCTGCTGCCGAGAGTTTGGCCCGCCTCCCCGCAGTCCAATTAGCTTGGGTTGCGGGCATACTCTCTGTAAACATTGCCTTAAACACCTACATAGGAAACAATGCCCTTTCGATCAGGTTAGTTGCCGTTTTCTTTAATTTTTATTGAATGAAATATGTTGCCACATTGTCGGTCTTGAATAGCACCACTCCACCTCTCTTTGTCGTAAGAGACGACTAAGTGACAAAATCCAGAAGATCGGTAGCTTCTTCCTGTGTCATTCAATTATCCCGGAGAGAAACAGTGGTCGCCATGTGCCAGGTGCGGTGACTATTACAAAAATCTCATTAAGGAGACCTGTGTCCAGTAATGAACCTCAAAAAGGCTGATTGATTGAAAAAAAATACAGGATAGTGACCGAAACACAAATATATAAATGGCGTGGATGATTTCTATTAAGATGGAGTATATGGAAGTGTTAGACCAAATTTACTAATTTAGTCTGGAATCTTAATTTGATAAGCATTACAAGTCTAATTAAAATGTAACAAAGGAGATTATTTTTTATAAATTATATATCATAACTTAATACATGACATCAAATACTCATACTTTAAAGGTGGTAAAATCCTTTGTGATTTGACTCTGGTGCCACCATTGCCACACCTATGTCTGTCTTATAACAGCAGTGTAGCACTGCTGTGTTCTGGTCTGAAGGGTATGGTAACAGAGACATACTTATTCGAGGCATTCCAACTTAGTCCTCAGGGGTAGCAATGCATCTGAGGCTAACCTCAGGTACGACTGTGATCTTACCTTGGATTGATTACATATGTCCATTGGCAGCAGTGGCCACTTACTATCAGTAACATAACTTCCATAACATATCTATCAGTAACATAACATACTTCCATAACATAAAAAAAAGAAAAATCTAAAAAGTCTATGGTGGAAACATGCAAAAAATTAAAAAAATCAGTAAACGGGTTAATACTAACATTCAATTTAAGTAATATGTATCAATAAGTCATGCAAAGGTGTACAATACAAGCAACATCTTATTCTATTTGTTATTGTTTTCATACTTTTATTTTTTAACATGGAAATAGCAATTGGTTTTGTGTAATATGACCTTGGCCGTCCATAGACATCAGTAATCCAGATAAGATTCTGAAATGTATGACTACTTATAATGATTGTTTGATGCTCCCTTCAAATTGGAACACAGCAACCAGTTAACACAGCTGTTATTAGGTAGAAATAGAACCAGGAAGCATTTTCTCAACAAAATTTCATAAATGATATACTTTCGATTGTATCCTTTGAAGCTCATACTTAAACAAAAATAAAGTGTGTATAGTGTAAACTGTACGTTCACAATGTAATAAATGAAACTTGGAATTCATAAATGTCTAGTCATAAATCTAAGAATAATTATTGTAAATTATTAATTCCTACTAACTTAAAAAACCAGTAGTGTCCTAAATACAGTGTTTTTAATTAACCAGATATTGGATTAAAAGGAAACAATGAAGGTAATTAACAACATTGTAAAAGAACAATAGCTTTATTAAAATTTGAGTAGGAATTGATCATGCAGTCTATGGGCATATATAATCAACGCCTAGATAGAATTGATTTCTTACTTGAGGTGAGACTATGTGACATAAACTCTGAGAACATTGGAATACCTCATGTCAGGGGATTATCACACCAATCAAACTAGACCATAGCAGTGTTTAACATTATACCACAAGGCTTATACCACATTGAATTCTTAATATGTTAAAATATGGATTATCAATCCGAATAATTATAGTTCAAAACATTAGAGGTTCTCACGTATAGACTTCTATAATACAATGTATGGTTGTATCAATAGACAGTGATCCATGCTGAGCCAGAAGAGCTGGTTGTGAACACGGCGCTGTTACAGTTGGCCGGGTACACACCCCCTGCACAACCCTTCCATCCGCCATGCATCCAAGCGCTGCCCGAGCTCGACAGACAAGCGTACGACGTCATCGTACGATGTCTCGAGCAGCTCGCCATATATCTGAAGCTCTGTGGTATGTATTACTATATGGTATAAATTACTAGTTCCTCAGGTCAAACACAAATAGTTATTATAGTAAATAGTACTTAGTACTTAATAGTACTTATTGAATGTAGTCATAACATAAGTAAAAAGGATTTCATTAATGAAAAGTTTACATGTAAACGTGTTCGATGCTGGTGCTTTTCAGAGTATTCTGTCAGAGCCAGGATCTGAACGAGCAAAACGTGTTTATGTTTTCATCAATATATCGCTTCAAAATAGGGTAACATAAATTCAACTTGTACTGTTATTAGGCACCGACACTATTTTTATTATAATGAAATTGTCATGTACATGGTATAAAGAACTCTTAAATAAATGTGATTATAAAATAAAAAAAGTTAACTTATTGAATTTATTTACAATTACAATCAATGATGTTTCCTCAATCCATATATTTATTGTATAGTATGATGTACATACATTGCGGATGTTTACTCGAGCTTTAGAGAGCTTGTATAGAATAAAAAGAATCCAAAGTCTGATATTTATATCATGGTTAGGCTAGTTCTATTTGATCTTGCTCAGTGTCCATGCAGTATGACAAAAAAGGGACCCTGGTTGGAAAAAGTAATCTTTTCTTTATATAATCCACAATTATCGATATCAACATATTTCTCAACAAGAATGTTGTCAATTAACATGTCCAGTGTAAAAACATTGCCATTAGTTATTTAATCATCATCCGATCTGACTTGTCCTAAAAATGTTTATTCTATAATGCTCACTGCCTTGTCTACAGCAAGGCATTGAATGCTTTTATGCGTTTACCTGTGGGCACATAGGTAAGTGTTTACCAAGAGCGTAGAAGATGTCTGCCCTAGTTTATAGTGCATCAATTAGTTAAGTGTTTGCTAACTCGAGTGATACATACAGTACCTATGCGTTCTATATCACGATGTCTACTGATTCAACATGCATTGTACAAGTATAGAACCTCTGAATATCGGTATGAAAATTAAGTCAAAAGTTAATTGACTTAATTTATTGTAAAATATTTATCCCTTAAATATGTACAATGAATATATGTGTTTTTGTCATGGGGTTTAATATTTATACTATATTGTATAGTCCCTCTGCCGGGCATAACTCTCATTTTACAATAAGGAAATTTGAGATTATTACCATGTGCCATTAGCCAAGTGGATGCATAGATTTCACACGCCCTTGAAATCTTTTTATTTTTATACGACTTTTAAACACTTAGGATTCTTCACGATGTTCTCCTTCACACTTAAATCAAAATAATTAATTACTACTACAAACATAACTTCTAAGAATCATAGTTATCATGCAATACCTAGAACCTATCCATAGTGCTAAAGGCCGAATTTTAAACTGAGAGGCTATCACTATTGTTAGTAATTTAAAATGTGATTGTAATCGCGGCATAGAATATCATTTAATGTTTTTAATTACCTATTATTTATATACGAGTTATATTTTGTACCAGCGAGCAACAATATGGCGGGCAGTCGGCTATCAAGACCAATGCAACGCAAGTTGGTAACATTGTTGCAATGCGCTATAACTGATGAGGAGGGTCGTGGCAGGGCGGCGCGGGCAGCACGCTCTCTTGGCGAAAGAACTGTCACCGAGCTTATACTACAACACCAGGTAAATTGTTTTTTTTTTTTTTTATAATATGGATGTAGCATTCGAGCATGCATTTCATCTGATGGTAAGTGACCAATACCGCCCATGGACATTTGTAATCAACTTCAAATGATGTCATGTATCCTACATGAGGTTGGCCACAAATTCCTTTAATATGTCTCTAAATATGTTGTGCATATAATGATACCATCTATGGATTATCATAGTCCAACCTTTTAGCAGGTTGTGTAGGCCTGAGACAATATTTATGATATCTTTAGGGCATTTAGATTTGCTCACAAAGTAAATGATAAGTAATTTCTAATATTATATTAGCACAATAATCAGTTAATTCAGGTTGAAAATGCACATTTGTTATCAGTCCTTCTAAGTAACTAAGTAAGATTCTTCGTTAGGATCTGGCTGGTTGTACACATAGTTATGTCTTTGAGCATATCTATGGCTTATTATCCTATTGTAATCTATGACAAAGGCAACATATTCATATACTTATTTCATTTAGTTATTAAGATATTTCCTTTGCGCTTCTTTGCTTACATAAATATGTCAGTGTTTGGTTTTAACATAATATTTTTCAATTTTGTTCTATAAGAACCCACAGCAGCTAAGCGCTAATCTGTGGGCCGCTGTGAGAGCAAGAGGTTGCCAATTCCTGGGGCCAGCGATGCAAGAGGAGGTATTGAAGCTGGTGTTGCTAGCTCTCGAGGACGGTTCTGCACTTTCGAGAAAGGTATGATAATCTATAACATTCTTCTGCTGGTAACACTATTTTATATTGAATGAAAATTGTATAAATAGATTGAATATTTTGCTTTGAATCTTATTTTTAACCAACATCAAAATAGGAGGGAGTTCTCAATTCCACAGTATTTTTTTGTTTAAAATATGTACAATAATATATGGTAGGCGATTTCCTTGTTCACATATTGCATATAACTTGCTGATAATAGTTATAAAAGTACATGAACATATTTTTTTTGTATACCTTGCGATATCAGCATACAAAACTGTCGACAATTAAATAATGTGGAACGATAAAGTAAGGACTTGGCCAGATATAAAGTGTTAAGACAAGAGTTATGGTAATGGCGGGATGTAAAAGGAGTTTCCGGTGTCATAGAACATTTTGAGGCCTATGTTCATAAATGTAATGGAAGGCTAATATGATGACACGTAATTATTTTATAACACATTTTGTAATTGAAGGGGTCGAATAAATGTAACATTTGTGTTTTTGTACAGATAGAAGTTAGTAACTACCTTCACTATATACTATTCTTAATATATTTCACCTAATAAATAGTTTATAAAAAATCTTACTTCGGCTATATGAAGCAAGCGTTTAAATATATTACTTTATGATAGCTAATACAAAGTATTATCTTCCCAACAGGTGTTAGTGATGTTTGTAGTCCAAAGATTAGAGCCTCATTTTCCACAGGCATCAAAAACTAGTATAGGACATGTCGTCCAGCTACTTTATAGAGCTTCTTGTTTTAAGGTAACCATTTATCTATTTGGTATATCTTTAATCACTCAAGTTGTATATCGAGTTTATATGAAAAATGCATTGTTTCTCAGGTATCGAAACGTGAATCAGATTCGTCACTGATGCAATTAAAGGATGAATTTCGGACGTACGACGCACTACGTCGTGAACATGACGCGCAGATTGTACAAATCGCGACCGAAGCCGGTCTCAGGATCGCACCGGATCAATGGAGCGCCCTATTGTATGGAGATACGGCGCATAAGAGTCACATGCAGAGCATAATAGACAAGTTACAAACGCCACAATCGTTCGCCCAGTCGGTCCAAGAACTGTTCATAGCGTTACAAAGGACCGGCGATCCAGCTCAATTGGTAGTGATGAGCATGCATTTAGACAGGCTCGCCAGCATCGACGCGAGTCCCGGTTAGTATTTGTGAGGCCAATTTATTGCCAATGCCACTTCTTTATAAACCACTTTATTGTGTTGATACAGACATTGAGTTCGCTTGAATTTATGGTGACATTCATCATTCAGACGGCCCGGGGCAAGCAAGTGTTATGAATATTAGTTTTTATATTTCTGTTTTGATATATTTTTGGTTTTTTTAAGTTTTTAAATTAATAATAGTGTTATACTATGTAGGGTTACGAGATTATCAAAGTCTCTATTTAATTTTTATGTCTTTTTGACTAGATGGCTATCACTAATCTTATTATGTTAGTACACTTAGTACAGATATGGTATAGTATTTGTATTTCTACATGTCTTCAACAGATGCCAAGTCTCCTACGTGGCAACAACTCGCCGAAATAATAACATCCATCAAGGAAGTGGTCTCTGGACTGATCCACTACTTGCAACAGCAAGCGGCCGGCCGGGACAGTAACCACAACCAGAAGCACACCCTCCAAGACAGACCTCTCGAACCCGCCACTTGTAAGTGATTTTTATTATGTCGTTTGTGTGTGTGTATTGTGTTTTATTATGTTACGGAAGTAGCAAACGAGCATGCAGCCCACCTGGTGGTAAGTGGCCACTGCCGCCCATGGACATCTGTAATCAACCCCAGATGAGATCATAGTCCCACCTCAGGTCAGCCTCAGATGCTTTGATACCCCTGAGGACTAAGTTGGAACGCCCCGAATAAGTATGCCTCCCTTACCACACCATTCAAACCAGAACACAACAGCTCTCATTAACACTGCTGTTATTAAGTAGAAATAAGTGTGACGGTGATGCCGCCGGAGTCTAACCACAAAGGGTTCTACCACCCCTAAAAACACCTTCAAATCATTATCCAGTTACGGGGCACGGGTATCCACTCAGAGAGGGGCTTAGATCTTAGTCTACCGTCACCTTTGAGAACTTTTTAAAATAATTCCTTACAATGTTTTCCTTTATCATTAAAGCAAGGGATAATTCATTTTTAATATGCAAATAACTTGAAAATCAGAAGTGAACCATTTCATATATTGATTTGTAGCGATATTATATAGTGATTTTTTTAAATAAAATGTATAAAAGGAAAGCTGCACTTAACCAAATCCTCTTAACACTATAAATTCAGTACAAAACATTAAGTGAGTCATTTTTTTTCCTGTCTTTTAAATAGTTGTGACTTTTGACTTACATAGTGTTAGAACTTAAGCGAGGATATGTTGTATGGCAATAATTGTAACGGATATATTATTTCGTATAGTAGGGCAGCCTTCTCCCCAGACGGCGGGATCAACGCCGACGCACAACAAGTACAAGACGTCAATGTGCAGGGACGCTGTGGCGAGATCTTTCTGTCCGAGGGGTAGTGCTTGTACGTTCGCACATTTCGAAGAAGAGCTGGAGAGGTAATTGTAAAAAAAACTTTCATTTTTAATATATAATATAGAAGTAACAAACGAGCAAGCGTCCACATGATGTTAAGCAACCGCTGCCGTCGTTGCACTCCTGTGATCAACCCCAAATAAGATGAGAATCCTACTTGAGGTCACCCACAGGTCTGTAATATGCCATATCTTAGGACTAAGTTGGAACGCCTCGGATAAGTATTTCTCTCTTACCACATATTTCAAACCGGAACACAGTGGTGCTTAACACTGCTGTTATTAGTCAGAAACAGTGCGGCGTTAGTACCGTTAGAGTCGGACCACAAATGGTTCGACCGCATTCAAATGTTTATTAATATGAGAATAATAAAATAATAATAATGGAAAAGAAGAATATAAGACTAACTAGATGAACTTCTAATGGGATCTTTTCAATTGTGTTTCAATTCGTTGGAAATTTGTTTTTTTACTGACAATTTGTATCATAGGTGATGCATTGCATTATGACAGGCCTTAAGCTTGCAATAAAGAAAGTGCACTAAGTTAATTTTGATGTAAAGATAAGTAGTAAAAACGTTTTGTTGCAATAATTATTATTTCCCAATAATATAGTAGTTCGAAGGGTATTTTAAATTAGGCTCCAGAGACGAACTAGTAGTGTGTTTCAGATAAAATCCGTACCGACTTCAAATGAATCGGTATTTTCATTCCATTTTAAGCTAGCTGCCACCTGTTAGCTTATAAAAATATGAGTATAATTTTATGTTAATTTTTGTTTTACAACACGTTGGATTAATTAATCGCATCGGTATCGGTTGATAAGTTTTGTAGGATAGCTCTGAGAGGCTTAAAACCCTCTAGTCATTTGGTAACTGTTAAGAATTGTCGACGCAATATAGTTTGATTCAGAATATCGCCAAACAAAAGTAAAGAAACAGCCCAGCCCAACCCAAAAATGCTTTTAACACCATAATTTCAAAATAAACATTTATCCCCCGTTTCAGGAACAAAATGCATAAGAACTAACAGAGGAAACATGTTATTGATATGTAACAATGTGACAAATACTCATTGCAATTGGTGTTAAGTGGCAGCGACCTGTGAACATCGCCACCGATCTTTGTGTTACGTGATCTATATTGAATTGTTCGGTTCGTTTGCGTGGCCTTGTTCGTTGACGGTCATCTATCAAATAACTAACAATCGAATGATGTCGATAAATTTGACATATTATATTATAACACGAAGATGTAAGATGCTTGAGTGGCTTCCCACCAGAGATGTGCGAAGTATCTTAGTAACGTGCAAGGTCTGGGCTATAACAAAGCTTATTTATTCAATAATGGAGTGGCAAATCAGCATCCAGTCCACCTAACGGTATGTCGCCCATGGGCGCCTAAAACCAACCTCAGAAAACATCACAATCTTCCCACAATCACTTACCTAATGATGGCCACAAAACCATGAGGGCTTAATTTCAATGCCCCGAATTAGTATGTCTCCCTTATCGCACTCTTCATACCAGAACACAGCGGCGCCAAACACTGTTGTTATCTGGTAGAAATTAATATAGCGGTGGTGCCTCCGACGTCGAGTCACAGAGGGTTTTACCACCTTCAACGCGAAGCTAAGAACGCTATATTTTTGATCCTCAGCTCACATCCGTTACTGTAAATCTTAAGGCCCGCGTACATTAGGCCAGGGCGCATCGAATTACAAATATCTATCTACATATTTTCATTACATTTTGTATGAACCTCGCTCAACATGATTCATATACAATGCGATGCGCTGCGGCCTGCCGCGACTATAACATGCGCCAGGCTTCAGCTCACAAAACATGGCTTTGTTAAACTCATTTCCATCAGAGCTAATTTATGAAAATCAAGCAACACGATTGGTGAATTTGACACACATTCATCACATAGCTACCTTGCACATCTCTAGTGGAACGGCACTGAAGGCGTTATTATGTGAAAATCGGACCGTTATTTTTTATTAATACAAGTGCAATGCTTTGCGAAAAGTATCTATGTACCTAACTAATTATATAAGCTTAGCTGAAAGGAAACTCCACAATTAATACAAATGAATATCAGTTCATAACAGCTCTCGTGAATCTATTTAATTGTCTTAGAATTGTATTGTAACTGTGCGTTCTTTTTTATTATTTTATTTGAAAGCGAATTTATTAATTATTATTGGCATTATAATGAATCTTTGCATCAGCTACTGCATATTTTGTATCTTAAATAATTAATAATGTGAGTACTAATGTATGCTTGTGTTTCCATTTAAATTTTGTAAAAATATATGTGTATATTATTCAGACAAATCGTCCAAATTAAACGTAACGAAAAATATAACCACAATTTTGTTGATTGTAAATTAAAGTATAATATTAAAGTATTTTGCAAATTATAAAAAAGTTAGTTCTTAACAGTTTCTTTATTTTCATATTTTTTTTAACAAAATAATTTTTGTATCGATGCTTAAAAGAACAATTACTCGTATTATTGTATTTTGATGTTTCTGTGACTAACTATGATAATAAATTACTTGATTAAAAATGAAATTGCGAATACAATGGGTTAAAAATTGTGAAAACATCACAATTTGTACTTTTTTATTTATTATTATTAATATAGGTATACGGTTTAAAACTAAAAACCTATACCTAGGTAATAAATTATAAATCTACTTTGGCCACTAGATCAGCCCAACATTTTATACTTATTGCTAAACATACGTTAGCATGTTAGTGACTCGAGCCCGTGAGATTTTCTGTAACAAAAATAACTCAACGCATCTAAATGAAATGAGATTTTATCAACCATAAATAGGTTAAAGCATCTAAACCAATTTTGTGTGGAAGTTCTACATTACCGGTATATCCTTGTTTTACAATCTATGTTTGTTACCATCTGCGTTTTGTTATTATGTATGCTCTCTGGCGGATTGTTTGTTACAATTTTTATACTTTATTAAAATCTCACGTAAAAGTGAATTTTGTATAGATTTATAAATTATTATGATTGCGAATGTCAGTTTCTTTGTAACGACTTCACGTCTTAAATACTCAACTTATGAAATTTGGCGTACATATTGCCAGAGGCCCAGAAAAGAACATAGAATACTTTTTATACCGAAAAATATATTACTCCGGAGGGATATAATAATAACTTTAATACCTGCAACCTACGTATTATACCAAACGGTCCAAACAATAACGCGAGCGAAACCACGGGTGAAAAAATTGTAGATTAATAAATGTCAAATAACAATTTTAACACGAAACGCGATCTCATACATACAGATACAGAGCGCTGACGAACACTGGGCAACCGGTGACGAATGGCAACTACGCGTACATCGCGCCGCTGTCAACGGGCATGCCGCTGCCGGCACTGCCGCAGCCGCTGCTGCCGATGTTTCCGCGGTACCCGCTGCCGCATCCGCAGCACCCGCAGCACCCGCAACACCCGTCCGTCGGACACCCCCATCTGCAGATCGAAACGTACAATGTGCCACGTGAGTAACTGGCAACTGACTTATTTTTTCCAAGATATTGTTCCCGATTTTTTTCACGCTGCCGCAACATCCGCAGCGTCGTAGTCGCTCGCTCGTCGGACACACGTACCGGTAGACCGATATGTACAAATTGAGACTTAGATGAGTTTATACCATACAAAAAATATACATCATGTATATATTTTACAAATCGATATATATATATATATATAGTATTGATCTGTTAAGCTGCAGATAACACAAGAGCAGTAAAAATTAAATGCTATAATTTCATACTGTTCGTAGAGCCTAAAAGATTGACTAAAGAAAGACTTTTCAATACTTATCGTTATAATCCTCTTTCGTAAAAATAATAAAAACATGA
>DWPW01000429.1:0-11636 GCA_018252015.1 Astraptes brevicauda
GAAAAGCGACAGTGAGAGCATATCTTAAGGCGATAGATTTTCGTTTCAAATGAAAGACAACTATATTAGCCTCTGCAGCTCTTACCATCTGAATTTCTCTTGGAGAGTGCTGTCTCCGCCACAGAGTCCTCGCTGTACGATGGGTTGACGGGTCGAGAGCCCCCAGAGCGGCCGTTGGTCGCCCCTGCCAACCCACACACGCACACTTCAACACAGGACCTACTGGTTCTTATGCTTTCCCACCCCTTTCGTGTTCGTTCTTTGTACCAGTTAATTATATGTGTACAGTTCCTAGCATGTTAAGTTACAATTTCATAAAAACCGACGAAGCCCATCCGCGTTAGTAGCGGGTACGACCCCTGTAATTATTGATTTATTGTTTGTTTTGTTTTACATGTCATCATGTATATTTCAATTTCATCCGCCCGTCTGCCTGTCATTAGCGACCTGAATATGTTTGAATTTTATCGATGGGTATTGATTAAAAATACGCAATGACATACTTATAAGAATATGTCTTCCGTATAAATAAAGTTATTTATTACATTGATAAGTTAAGTATTGATCGAAAAGTATTTGAAATTGTGGAACATTATGGCTGACAAACCGACTTCATTTAAATGCTAAGCAGTCTAAAAGGTCGTGTTAAGGTATGCGGTGTTTCTTAGCTTATGCTAATTTGTTTTTCATTTTGATGAAAGTTAAACTTTTAAATGTCAAGGAAAGTTTACTCATTTTGTATTTTGTCATAGCGGACTGCAAACTTATTATAGGTACAATATACCACAAAGAATCGCTCATAACAAATATTAAACAATTCAGCCATATATACTATGCCACTTTTTGGGCATTTTGAAATTATATTTTAAAATAAAGTAGTGGTTATACCTGCCAAATGATTGTTCTTGGAAGCGTGTATTATAAAAATGTATATTATAAAAAAAACTTAAATTAAATTTCATAGTAATGAAGTATAATAATTTTTTTGTTGTTTAAAAATATTGTATGGTATCTAAATATAGTAGGAATCGGATCAGACGGGTTCGATTCAATACAGCGCCTAGATGAATACCTACATTTGTTTTGTGTCCGCTGCAGCGCAAGTTCCTATGAAAATATCAGCTATCGAATGCCGGCAACCTATGAATCTATGATTCTATGGATTTAAGTACAAATGACCATGGACAACTACAGACTGCACTAAAGCTCTTGCACGATGTGTGTCAGTCTTTCGATTTTACCGTCTTACGATGGATCCGAATGGGAAGCTATTATAATACTGTCTTCGAACACTCCGATATCACTGAAATATGAGGATCAGCTCGCATCGACGCAATGTCTGTGTCAACGCGAACACGTCCGTAACTATGTGTAGGTATGTAGGGTCCGCGCCAAACTTTTAGTCCGCTCTTATGTTGTTTTACTCCTTTGTTACGTTGGGAGCGATCGAACACAAGCGTATACTCCGTAACAAAATTTGCTTATTGCGTCGCGACTCGCTTCCAATTTCGAGCGGACTAGAAGTTTGCAGAGGACTTTACTTCAAGATCAACAAGCATCGTTGGGAGAGCGTGGTCGTTCTTGTGTATAAATCCGTAAAAATATACGTTTATGGACTGTGGAATGCTGCCACAACAATTGTAGAGCACCTTTCGTTTTTTTTTCACGTTTAAAATTTTATTATTAACTATGAAAAATTGCTCTGCGGGCACATTTGGTAATATCTTGGTAGTCCAAACGTATATCTTTACATTGTTTTTTTTTAGTTTTTCATATATGTCAATGATGTCATGGATTTCATAGGTACCAATGATACTATAACAATTGTCGCCATTTTAACATATTTGATGGTGGTCGATAAAAATACCTTTTTTGTATCAATGAAACAAGTGACCCTTGCGCTACCGTATTCGCATTTCAATTGATTTCAGGCCACCGATGACAGTGACAAATCGTTTACCATGTGAACCATATGCGCAAGTTACGTGGTATTCTGGATATGCAAGTGAAAATAATGATTATTTTCTAGGCAGTATGATATTAAGCCACTTTACATATTTTGGTTTAATTTAATTTAACGATTAAACTTATTAATTACTCACTCATTTACCAACTGGAACGATATAACAAAATTATAAAGAAAAAATCATGAAGATGTTAAATTTGTAGATTCGGTAAATTGTCGGCTCTTAACGTAAAGGATTATCGACATTGTGTCAATCAAATGCCAGTTTTCGTGAAGCTATTAAATATAAAACAGATTTTCTTTTGATGGCTTCATATATTTTCTCGAATACCTTATTCTATGTAAATTTAATATATTTATTACATTATATAATTTAATATATTATATTAATAAAAATTTGATCAAGCATGTGACAGTAACGTTTAAATTAATGTACCTTCTTAATTGACTTTTAATTGTTACTAAAAGTTACTGGAAAATAGGAATATACATGTGGTAAAATTTATCGTTTAGTTTTTAGTTAGGGCCAATAACCAATAAGTGCCTTCTGTAAATTTGATACTTTTCCCGTGTTTAAAATCTTAAACGCAACAAGTAGTGTTTTTATCATGTAATACGGTCTTATCTAACCAGAGAAATATTTTATGTAAACAGTATCTTTCTAGGCGGATAATACGATAAGTTTAATTATGTGATGAAAATATAATAAACAAATGACAATCTAAATAGAAGTTTTGTTAACGAAAACCAGATATAATGAAATACGAAAATGTTTTACTGCATCAAAGAAACACCTAAATAATGAGGTCAATGCAGTGGTTGCCACTTAATGTCTAAGCAAACTATCGATCGATTTGTTATCTCTTTCTTACAAAGGCGGTAACGATCCTCAAGTGTATAGTTAGTTAGCTTTCGAAATGAGTATTTTACAAGATTTTTAATATGATTAATTGAATTGAATAAGTTCAAGTTCTTGTTAACGTATTTATTGGCACCGGCACATTCGTTGTTATTATGAACACAGAGTAGAACGAGTAGTATACTAAAAAGTTCACGTGTGCTTTTGTTGAAAACTTTTAAGATGAAAATATAACTAAGACAATAGCCACGTAAGCAGCTTGTTTTAAAACCTGAGCATACTTAAACTGTGTGTGGGTAAACAATACAGACACCAACTCTACATAGCGTAGATGTAGTTTCGTTTCTTTGTTAAGTGAATACTTTTGTAACAGTATTCGTAGTTTTCGTAGAATACCTAGTATTTTATAGAATATAACATTAAAAATGACATTGTTGCTATACATAGATTCATAATATAAATATCTTAAATATATCTATATTATCAACTTTACCTCTTTTACTTATTAATGTACCGTGTACTTTTTGCGTCACGGAAGAAAACGTATGTATTATTTATTTTACTTATCAATAAACTACCCAGATAACCTTAATACTTAATTTACGTAATTAAAAGTCGTAAATGAAAATTGTATAAGCAGTAATATACTTAAAAAATATATAAGTAGAAAAATATAACGTGAATCAATTCTATAATTTATATGAGTACTCACATAAACCCATCGTTTGCTTGGAATAAAACGAATACTGTCTGATTTTAATACTCCATCCCCGCTTCAACGCGAATGATAACAAAAGACGTGGTAAGGTTAAATAGGCTACATTAACATTATGTTAATTTATGACAGATAGGCTGGATGGCGGTAGTAAAATGTTTCTTAATTATGCCGTTGATATTCTTCAACGATTGTATGAAATGTTTTTGTATGGTTCATAAAATGAGGCTTGCAAATTTATTTCTTTTAGCTTTCAAATTGAAACCTGTTACAAATGTTATTGTATTTGAAGACTCGATTTTGGTGCATGTTAAAATTTCTCGTATAATTCGGCGCATGTAAAAGGATTTTATCATAACGTACCTGTGTAAATATGAGTTCTTTAATAAATAATTATTAGTAATTAATTCATTCATTAATAAGCTATATCTGTTTTAATTATCTTTTTCATTATTATCAAAGCTAAAAATATCCTTTCGTATGGCATCATCTAAAATGTGAGCTAGGAAGTATAGATTTATCCGTTTTGATTAGGAAGTAAAAAGCTAATTAGATTCTAATCAAGATTTTGTTATTAGTCAGTTAGTAATTACGTTTACTTGAACATACTTGCTGTGAATGCTGTATTGCGAATATTGAATAATATTGTATTGCTTTTTTCTCTCCTGTGATATTGTATTATTTTTTTATTCTGATCAAATTAGGACATCTTATAGTATACTATAAATCCGTAGTTGAGAATGATAATAAGTAAACGAAGTCTAGACATGTCAAATAAATATTTTTTCCAATGTAATTCTACCATTTTATGACGTTAGCCTGCACTTCATCGGATTTCCTTACATAGGTACATACACGATACCTTATTCTTTCGTGGAATACCTTATTCGTTTTCCTCTGACATTTCAGCGTCATATTAATTTTTTAGGCCTTACAGAAACAGCAGTATTCATGCGTAACAGCCTTTGAAGGCATATTCATCTTTGTAAAATTTCTTCCTTTGAATTCAGAATGCCTCAATCAAAATGCCTGCTTGTCGCATTGAATTGACTGTGTAATGAAAAATTCTATATGTCTGAGTACTTAATATAGGTTTATTTTTAATAACTTCACTTTATGAAATATTTGTTATACTTGTGAATGAATGAAATATAAATTGTTTTTTACAAAAATATTACCAAGAATGGTCACAATTAGTGACGTATAAGACATTTTAGTATTGTAATATCACTGATGCAAAATGTGGCGTTTTTTCATTTTTGACGCAATAAGTAGAGTCGTATCATAGACGGGCGGATAGGATGGATACGAATTGGGTGTATAGAAATAGAAAATATATATGTTACCCACCTTTTATACCCACCTATGTACATAATTATATCAATTTTATTTAAATAAAGAATAATATTTTACAGAACTCCTATTAGTCTAACTTGCATGCATAAGTAAATGCCAAGCAGTAATTAATTACTCAAAAAATGTATATTTAGTTCTTATAAACTCAATTGAACTTAAAATATAAGCTTTGAAAAAAGCCATTCCAATAAGATCATAATATACTAAGTCAAGTCGTATCTCTTGGAAATTCATTGTGTGAACCGTGATCTATGACGCTAAACGAACGCAAGTTTATGCAATGTTTGTTAAACATCTTTGTCGATTGATCTACCTAAGCATTTACGCAGAAGCGATCATTTAGAAGCAACTTTTTCACTGAAATGTTGTTATGTAAAGCTTCTTATTTGCAGTACCTGTATGTCGTTTTGAAGCAGTATCTCATCTACGCGGGTGCATTTTATCTCAAAAAGTGAAAAAATAGAAAGAAGTAGAAGGTAGTCAGAATATCAGCAATCATTTATGTCGAGCTTAAAGACGTAGCGATTATCGCCGGTAAGGAACGTTTCCTCCGGTATCAACAGTGCTACGTTGTTTTCGATTTTCGTGTATTCACATTTTCTGAAAAGTTTTTGCTAAGGTAAGAATTAATAAGAAACGCAGCAAAGTTTATCGACTGTAACTGTCATGCCATGGTGCCGTCTAAAAGATGAAGTATAAAACCTTGAAAGCAGCTTTTCCAACAATGGAGTAGACAACACGCATGGTCCCCGCCCGCTGTACGATTATCTATGAAACAGGGCAATATCATGTCACGCTCTATTTGACTAAGGTTATTAAATACACTGTGCAATGCTGTGTCGTAAGTGGAAACGGTGGTGGATGCAGTTCGGAGCTGTTGTGTCTATTTAATGCTATTTAGTAGAGCTCGGAAGCGTCGCGTCGTGTTTTTAATTACAATGTTTTTTTCTATTTTCGAAGCCGGCACTGCTAATGAGAGGAGTATTATGTTTCAGTTTATTGTATAATTTAGTTCCGTCACGGTGTTACAAGTATTTTTTGTATTTTTTAAAAATCTCGAGTTTTGGACGTAATTTTAAAGAAATGTTTTCAATATAACTAGGTATAGCTCACTGGTTCCCCGTGTTATTGCTGCAACTGAACTTAAAATCAGATATGAAATTTGTTTTGACGCATGCAAGTACCAATATACCTATAGCTTAGAAGTTAAAATGTTACGTCGGGTTATGTGGTTGAGACTGTTTCTGCCAATTAAAGAATTCTTTCTTGTATTCTTGTGAAAATACTGTCTGAAAATTAACAAAATGATTGTATATAGATTTAAACTATGGTAGGTTTATGGTGTAAAAAGTGGCATTAATATGGTATTTGTATTGGTAATAAGCTTACCGAGGTTTTCTGCACTGGCGTTGACGTCGTAACGATGTGCAGGCTTTGAATGGGGCGCGGGGGAGTGCAGCGAGGTGCTCTTGTGGCGACGGATCGTTGGCAGCCGCGACACAAAGGATGCATTGTTCTTGAATGATGCACTCATCACGCGACTGTCAAAGGTATACAATTATCATTCGTTTTCATGTAATGCTTTTGGCGTACAAGGCTTAATCGAGATCCATATTCGAGATCAATTAATGATGGAGCGACGCGGATGAAAATATATACATACTAAGACTTAGCTAGCAAAATACATATTCCACCGTACATTATGTTAGTAGGCTTAAAAATTTAATTCGCTCGAAAGCGAAAAAATTATCCACTGGGTTAACATTGTATTCCGCTGCTATTTCTTAAGATCTAGTTTAAGTGTTAGGTCAACAGCGAAAAAATGTCTCTTGATGTCGTGCTAACGTTGTAAATACTCTATTGTGGACTTTTCTGAATGACTCTTCTGAATGATTCTTGAGGCATTGTGACTTTCTACATTTGTTTCATATCAAGCAAATCTTTACAAAATTAGGTATAAATCTATTCAAAATTAGTTTATTATTTAAAAACGAATACATACTATTTAATACAGTAAGTATCAACTAGTATGATAGCTATGTGAACGATGGTGTAGTAAACGATGTCAGCATATGAATGGAATTAATCTAAATATCAGTAAGGAACAGAGCAGTCCAAAGTGGCCGAACTTTTCGTAGTTCGACCGTAGAAAAGCTATCACTACACTTATGTCTGCTATAGATTAATAGCGGAAGCTACTATGTAGTGGTTTGCTTGTGTTCATACTGAGACCTCAATACATTTAATTCCAGTTCTGTTCTTAAAAGCAACAACGTAACCAACTTTGATCTCACGTTGCCAGTCTGTCTTATTTAGTTTCAGCTATAGAAGATCTTAGGCGACTTAATAACCGATGGGCCGATGATGATGTATTATAACATATACACAAGTTTATTAAATTATTTAGGAAAAGGTTAAGTAGGAAAAGACCCAGAGGAGCTTTAGAGCCATTCTAGATTTCACTTGTAAAATGTTCAAGCCGTGTGCATTTCCGCAATAATGTTTATATTAGCGGCGTTGCGCGCTGTTGTCTGTCTGTTCTGATTGTTTAACTTTAAAATAAAATAAAATGGTCACCTAGTTTGTGGACTGGGCAAAGGAATTTGGTGTATCTTCCACGTAGCTACACTCATTGAGTGTTCGTCCGCTGCGTAGCACCGCCACAACGCCTGGATCAGCGTGGCTGCAGGCTGTCGCCTTCTGATCATATGTTTCTGTCTTTGTTGCTGCTGAACTTTAAGGGCGAAACCCGATCCTAGAATTCCCTTTTAAAACATAAAACGCAATGAATAAAAGTACATGAATTATTACACTTCTTTCATCAATTCATATGACTCGTGCATTTCATATTTAATTACTTGAACGGTTTATATTAATATATCTCGGAAATAAGGTACTTAAAACCATTCAAATATAACGACTTATTATGAATATTAAAAAGCAGATCCGTTTTAATATCATTTATGAGAGACATTCAATATGATGAGATGACGTAATAGTGTTCCAATTCCATCAATGTAATTAAATGTCAAGTGGAATATCTGTACAAGTCACCGATATCAAGAAAATAGCTACTCACAGCGGGTAGCGCAAAGAACGAGATGCCCAGTAGAGCGCAGAAGGACGCGATGAACTTCCCTTGCCACGTCTGAGGCACCATGTCCCCGTAACCCACCGTGCACAGCGTGATCTACGCGAACACACCAATTCAATAATGGATACACATTTGTATTTGTATGTTGTATGTTAGGCGGTACAATTGAATTACATCTACGCCACTGGTGCCCTGTGATTGTCTTCGTTTATTAATAGTTTCCACGAACGGAGTGGTTTCTAAATGAACGTATTTCTATATTATATTATAGGACTACATATGTACATATGTAATTGTTTTGTAGGAATATTACGATACCGATTTAAAAAATATATTGTCACATATTTGCACCATATTTAAACATATTTACGATCCGTAACGAATCACTGGCTGAGAGTCTGATTCTTCAGCTAATACGGCAAATGTTGTGCTAGGACTTCATATAAACTGTGGTCTCACCTAACGGCTCAAAGTTTACCCACTACTAGGTAGTAAAAAGTCAATAATCAATCAGTGAACATTTACAAGTCTTTACCGAGCTTAACTTTGTAGCGGCCACCTTTTTGGTTGTGAAAAATTAAATATTTGAAGCAGGTTTAGTGAAAACATTATTAAAAAATAATTTCGATAATAATATACGAGTTCGTAATATTAATTTAATTATACCTACATTATATTTCTTCAGCGCACGTAGTGTGAACACGCACACTTATATTAATATTTTACTACAATATTACTATATTATTAAAATGAAAGGAAAAACCTATTTTAACTAGACACTGATTTATGACGAATTACTAAAATACATATATTTATGTATATTGTTCAGGATAACAAGAACGACCTTTATTTTTTGGTTTGCAAAATTAACGAAAATAAACACAAGAGAATATTCATATAATTATAATGTCATAGAAGATTGGTATAACACTACATAATAAAATAAGTATGAACAATAAGGCTAGAAATAAATTATTATCGGACCTACTCGTAAAATACTGTCTCTACCAACGCTAGTGACTAGTGACACAATTACAGAATAATTCAGTTACAGAAGAATATCTTTTTTCTTAGTTACGACTTCAGCGTCCGATAAATAATTTGTTGCTAGGTCTTGGTCGGGAATTATTATATTGTTAGTATAACTTACCACTCCCCACCATAATGCTTCGGCAAAGTTTTTGAACTTAGTGTCGGCTACATCTTTTTCGGCTAAATAAACTAAAAACGATGCAAATATTAATCCCAGAAAACCTATATATAGTGTTGTTATCAATTCCTGAAACAATAATAATTATATCAGTATTGTAATACTTATCAGATAAATAGGGCGATAAAAACAGAATACTATTAACGTTAAAATTTCATGATAAAAGTTCGATTTCATTGTTTCTGGGTAAATTGCCCCGGAATGTATTAACCCAATTTTCCAGTTCAGATCATCGCTTCTTTTTACCTGACTACGACGAAGCCAAAGAGAAGGGTAATGTATTCAAAGCTTTGTATCCAAATACCGCGCTGTATCCAAAATAATTCGGTTATTATGCCATAACTGAGGAATTAATGGGCTGATTTTCATAAATAAAGTTTGTTACAATTTAATAATGTTCTTACATTTATAGTATGTACAGAAATGTACATACTATAAATTACACATTTTTATTAAGTTGTTGTCGTGTAATGGTAATTTTAATTATCGTACGTAACTGAAATATTTAATTTATATACTATATAATAATTTATAATACAAGTTAATTTTGCTTCAAATGCACCCGGGAGCTTAATACATTAAGCTTTGCGTTTCGGTTTTATTTAATTAGAGTAAAGCTTCATGGGTAGCTGATATACATCAACAATGAGTGTCTAATACATGAAAAATTTGATAATCCAATTTAACGAGCACATTTAAATATATATCATATGTAATTGACATCGATTCACATTGCAATATTTATTTATTAGAAGGCGTTCTTACTACTGTATCAATGATATAGTCACAATGATTAAATGACATTGGTATATTTAATTACTACAACGAAAAGTTATGTAATAAATGTATCACAAAATAGTAAGGTATATTTCCATCACATTACACAAGTTGAATGCAATAAAAGCAGTGATTTATAAAAATGAGTCGGCTCGACAGATCTGCGGGGAGCAACCAAGTAACAATGGTCTGCTGATATAAGATAATATTTCGTTTTACGGGACGTTGTAAAGGATATAATAAAAAGAGCCAAGTGCTTATAATAAAGAAACATTTCTAGGTACGTACATTATTAGGAACTCAAACAACATAAACACGTAACAACGGGAGCGTCTAATTTAATAATTGCATTTGCGTATAAGTTTGTTTTGCAACTGGATTGTTTAGAAGTTTATTGTTTGGGTACGATATACGTACGTACATATTTGCTTAGTCAATATCACAGAAGGAGCGGGAAATGCGTCTGTGGGGTTGGTTTTATTTGCTCTGCATTGTGATCATGCAACTTTAACCTGAACCGATTGTGAGCAGATATTGAGTCCCGCCTTGTTTTGTGTTCATACCAACTCGACCGACGGAGGAAATTGCTACCACTTTGTCTACTCATCGTGCCTCAGCAAGAAACATTCCTACGAAAGCGAATTCCTCGCAATTATTCCCGTATCATCATTGTTTATATAAGCAAACATAAGGGAAAGTCAATACCTAATGTTAGGAAAGTGGCTGGGAATCTTGTCTAAGGTATAATTTAATGTATTAATGATATTATGTTTTTATAATAAACGAAGCATGCTCTTCGGGTAAATTGGGAATGAGATAAACATTCTCAGCATCTGGTTTAAATAACTAGCGGTAATTAGTTTGTGTAGGCTGCATAGTATTTACGAATATTTTTTGTTGATCGAACGGCTTGTTGAAAAATTTATTTGTAGCAAATTTATGATAACATATCGCCTGCAAAAATATTACTTATATAAATAATACTTTACAAAGTGGGTTTATTGATTCTTTGAACAATATATTTACCCACACGGGTGTAGAAATTATACTACGAGACTATATTACCAACATGTGTAAAGTCATGTTTATTAATTAGACTTTTTTTGCTATCATCCCTGATATGCATACATAATATATATATACAATTACATAAAATCTTGTATCAGTTTATTCATATTAATGTCCACATTGACGAAGGTTTTATCGTTTTGCAAGCATTTTCGGAACTAGTGTAGGCTAGTTGCATATCATGTGGTAGGAAGAATATATTAAGAAGGAGTTAGAGTTGTTGCGATACCTGTCGATGTGCATATACTACGGAGCCGAGCAGTTTCCAAGTGCCACCTCGCCTGTCCATGCGCACCATTCGTAGAATTTGGAAGAAGCGGAGCCCACGCAACGCAGACGCCGCAAACACTTGGCCCGACGAACCCATCCCCAGCACCACCAATGACGCCAGTATTGTGGTAACATCTGCCAGTTGGATTATTTTATCTTTTATAAAAAAGTGAGAACTTTATAAAAACTGTTGTAATATTCAATAACGGAATTCGTAAATTAAATGAAATATATGTATTTATCTATACAAATAAATAAAATGGAAGGATCCGTATGTAATATCAAAATAACATTTTTTACTAAGTAGTGACATATGAGAGT
>DWPW01000430.1:0-11634 GCA_018252015.1 Astraptes brevicauda
TGTGAGAAAAAACTTCTATAACTTACCTGTGTTGTCAATGTCATTGTCATATTCAAAAATTCTGTGTTTCGGACTGACACTTTTACTTTGAGTCTTTGATGCGGCTGAAGTGATGTGGATGCGAAGTTGTGCTACATTTTTTAAATGATATTTTTTTGTTAGCGGAGTGAATTTTATTTTTTGTTAGTTTCATAATGGGTTTTATAGTTGGGCTATTGAAGCGGATTATAAAATTGTTCATATATGTAGCAGTAGTGATCGCAATCGTTGTATTGATACCAAACCTGCCGCCGTATACAAAGTTTACGAGCATCGAGTAAGTTTTGAACTTTGTAATTACGTTCTCCAAAGTGTTACCGTTAAGTGAAAGTCATTTGACGGCTTTTTTCTTTTCACTTAGAATCGACGCGACACAATCCAGAACAGGCGCGTTAGCACCTAACGGTGACTTGAATAATGTCGAAAAGTTGTACATCGATAAGTTGCTGGGACCGGAAATTTTCCAACTATGGAACGGCGAATTATACACAAGTCTTGCGACTGGAGAAATTGTAAAAATCTCACATGGTGGGCATGTGACGTTCGTTACTCAAATAGGTCAACCATGCAGTAAGTGAAATGTCCTTACGTGTAATATTATCATACATAATATAATAATAATGAAAGATTCACATATATCGCATACTTTAGCAAAAAAAAATTGGAGACTGAAATATTATTTGCCTATTAAAAACTACTACTTAAAAACGCATCAAATTAAATTTATTGAATTTAACTTAAGGGATTAAAAAAAAAATTAAAGTTTCGTATATTTTTGAAAGTGGGTGAAATTGTAAGGCACTACTAGTTTTCAATAAAATTTTAAAATATTTCTTAAAATACGATTTGTATGAGCTGCACATATAGATACGTAGTAATGTTTTTTAATTAAAGAAACAACATAACTTGCTATAAAAATATTTGTTATTGTAGCTGGAATAGTCCAGGAGCACATATGTGGAAGACCGCTTGGATTTGTGATTGATGATAAAAGCAGACAAATGTATGTCGCCGATGCCTACTTTGGCATTTGGAAAGTGGACCTCAAATCTTATAAGAAGCAGCTCCTAGTCTCACCCCGAGTAGAAATTGATGGAAGGAAACCAATGTTATTTAACTCTGTGGCTTTGGCGAGCAATGGAGATTTGTATTGGACAGACTCAAGCAGTGATTACAATTTAAAGGATGGAGCATTTGCAATTGTTTCTGACCCATCTGGAAGGTATGTACTACTCTTTATTGTATATATCTATATCAACCACTACTATCCCACTGCAAGGCTGTTCTGATTAGGTTAGAGTTCACTAAACTGTGTATCTGTATAATTATGTAATTCATGCAGAATATTTTAAAGATGTTTCAGGTTAATCACAGATGGGTAGTTGTCCTAATATTACTTTCTTCAACATTAAAAACATGTCATAATTTATGTATGTATGCATACACACCTTTCAAAATTAGCAGGGCCGGGCAATTGAACCTCGGCAATTCAAATTGGTCTACTAAATAATACTATTTTAGTACTAAAAAATACTATTTTTTAGTAGCCCAATACATAATTATTACTGCTATTGTATGTTACTGTAGCTATGATTCATTAATTACCTTTCTCAGAACCATCATTACAACTAATCAGCTAAATTAGCTAAATACCTCATATATTTAGCTAATTTTCTATAACCTGAAGTTCTTAATTAGTCCATGTAAAACAATTAAGTAGAAGTTGGATAATTAAACTAGTGAATTGTTGAAATAATACTTACTCAAAGTGGGTAAAAAGACATTAAAAAATATGTATGTACTTATGTACACAGACTGTGATGCATTTACATTATGTTCCTTCACCAAAATTCATTTTAAGCTCATTCGTAAACCAACTGGCTGATTTACACTAGGTTGCCTGCATATTATATTGCCAGCCACCATAACAACACGGTGACAAGTTCAACATGAGGACAGTCACTGCGAGTGGGCTGCTTTGAACATGGCTACAACATTGCAATTTATATTACATAGCCAAAGGAACCTTATGTAAACCCACCACAAAAAGTAATACTGCTTTGCATATAAGTATGGTTTTGATTAAAATATCTTCTATGCAGATTCCTCCGGTACAACCCTGCCAAGAATGATAGTTCAGTGCTTCTTGATGATTTGTGGTTTCCAAATGGCATTATTGTATCGCCCGATAATCAATTTGCCTTAATTGCTGAAACAAACCATATGAGAGTGCTTAAATATTACATTGATGGACCTAAGAAGGGCTCTACAGAGGTGTTTGTTACAGGATTACCAGGTACAAAATTATTTCCCATTTATATATTTTGATAAAAAGTTTCTACATTCCAGTCGGAGTTCTTTATTCTGGTGGGAATCCTCTGAGAAGTTATCTGTAACTTCAGGATTCTTCATTCATTCATTACTAATTTTTTAACATGAGTTGATTTAAACCTGAGCTTATGCATAAATAGGCAGAAGATGCTATAGAAATAATAAATGGACATATTTAAATGATTAAATAGTGTGTCCAATTTATCCACACTAGCTAGAATTTGAAAAAAACTAGTCGGGGTTTAAAGTCCTGTCAAAGAATCATTATTGAAATATTGATTTATAATTTACGTAAGGCGTCTTTATAAATGAATTATGACGTTATGCGAATTTATTCTGCAATCTCATTGTTAGTTGTAATACCTATAAGTATATTAGCAAGTAATGCATTCATTTGCATACATTAATCACGTTGAATACAAACTTATGAAATTGACCTACAATAGCATTTTTAAATTAACATGTAAATCCAAATACGATATATTACCTAAAGTCCTTTTAACCTGTGTTTTGATTAAAAAAAACGCATAATGTTATACACTACTGTACCAGTAACAATGGTATGTATGCCTATATGGCTGTAAGGGATAGTCACACAAAAGAAACGCTATTTGTATAAACTTTCTCTGTATTTTGATTTTTTAGTTATTGTACCTGTAAAAACAGGAAACAAAAAGTTCTATCCACGATTGATGTCTCTTCTCTGCCTGTTTTCCTAAACATATTGTTACAAATTTAATTAGCGTTTTACAGAATAGGTTTGTTTGTTAAATAGTTTCTTAATCATGTAAACTTGAATAAGACCGACAATAACCATGAACACAATTTGAAAAGCAGACCATGCGTCAACAATAAAGGTGTCTTCCAAGGCCATATAACTGTCCCTCGATTTGCTTGCACTGTATAAATCTAACATGTGGCGCGCCTTAATGACGTGGTTTAGTGTCTTTATCAACGAATCTATTATCAGTGTCACGTCAATTTTGTATTCTTCTCCATCCTCTGTTCTTCCTACCCACTCCACTATTTCTATCTCATCATCTTTCGCGCCCTTTTCAGATTTCTCATCATTCTCTTTTACAGTATCTTCTATAATAACATTCATGAAAACTAGTTTTGAATTCATTAGACTGTAAGTGTTGTCCATACAGAAGACATAATCCCCGTCTTGTTCTAAATCCATTATTATCGAATTTTGCGACTTCTTATAGTCTGATAAGATTCTGACGCCTTTGGGATCCAACACGTCTACGGATATGTCCAAGTCGCCGTGTTGGCCGTCTATAACTTGATAGTAGAGTTCCATAACTTGACCAGCTTTGCCCTTTTCGAAGAAACATGTTCTTGTTCCTGCATCTATTCTGAAGTTCATGTCCGTTTCATATATTTCTTGGGGGCGCACAACATTGAACAATAACACAAAGCACAACGAAAATTTTAAGAAATACATCGTGATTAAATGATTCTGAAACGGTACTAAATGGCTAGTGATATTAGTAAGTGGGTGAAGTGGATGTTTAAACAAGTGTTAGTTACTTATTGTATTTACGCAGCCAATACCATATGTATTCATACTTATTATGCACATACCACATTGTTATTTGGTTGCTAAAGTTTATTTTACTTTAAAACAAGTAAATAGTAGTTGCGGCAGAAATACGGCAATTGTAAAAGTATTTTTTAAACATCTAAAAGTAGGTATACTTCCTTATATTAATGCAGAGATTCTCCAACCCAATCAAACCCATCTTTCCCACTGGACACTCAGAGGGCCCCGCGATCGAGAGAGCCTCCTAGGTCCCGAGAAGTCCACCGAAACGTGTTACCCTTTTACTGATTTTTAGTGACTTTTGATATTCAGGCTAGCGAATCTGATTTTTTCTGAATAAGCAACACTACCCTCCGAAACGGTGGGAAAACGTTGAAGTTTAACTAAATTAATCAAGCTTACTAAGTAGTAAGTAGTAAGTGACTTATGAAACTCATTTGGGCCCCGTTATCTTTGTGTGCCCAAGGCCCCTTAAAGGGTAAAGACAGCCATGGACCCAATATCAAATCTCCGTCATTTGTTGTATTCTACGTATTTTTAATGTTAAAAAAAACATCTTTTTTTAAGAACTCTCAGATGTTTTCCTTCACCTTTAAAGCAAGTGATAATTATAATATGCACATAACTTCGAAAAGTCATAGGTGCGTGCCTGGAATTTGAATATCGCTGGACTGCTTTTTGATATTGTCCATTGTACATAAAAGGTCGGAATTGGGAATACTATTTTCAAAATATAAACTTTCCAAAGGTTTCTAAGGATTAGACGGGTTACGTGTTACCTTCACAACGCCTGAAAAATCAGTAAAACTTGAGAAGAGAACCTTACAAGCCTCTGTCTTTAAAATTTAGTATAATATGTATATGTATAATTTTTTTTTCAGGAACCCCAGATACAATACGTGCTTTACCCGACGGGTCTGGCGTGATAGTTGCTCTATACGCGGCATTTGATGATGACACGCCTCTGCTCTTAAAATCTCTGGCCTCCACGCCGATGGCTAGAAAATTTGTGGCACGCTTCATGAGGCTTCTAGAATTACCATTTGAATTTGCAAATACCCACTTCCCAAACACTATTTTTGAACAAATTACTTACACGGTTAGTAATTTCATGTTAAGTATATTTTACCTTCTTTTATTAAAGTACGTAAAAATATTACATCAACAATTTTGCATTGATTATTGTGACGTCAATAAAACATTACAATTGTTTTTATTATAGCTGTATAATTTGTAGTTAATAGTATCAGTCGTTAGATTACGGAAATACATGCTATAAATTTAGGATAACTTATTTTTTAACATTTTATGCTACATATTCTGGTAATTTTCAGATTGGACACTTTGCAACTGTATCTGGATTTGGACCGGGTTTGTCAGAAATTGTTCAAATAGATTAGAATGGAAATATTATAGCTTCTCATTACAATACCGATCATAGCATTACCCATATCAGTGACGCAATTGTTTATAATGATAAGCTTTACTTGGGTTGTCCGCACATGCAAAACTTCATTGGTTCTGTTCCCATTCCACCTCTATTGAAAAAAGCTTTTTATGTTGCAAATTCAACACCTGCTCCTCCAAAATATAAACCAGCTTCAGAACAAAAAAATACTCAAAAGGAGAAAAAACCAATTGCTGAACAACCGAAACAAAAAATTGATAAACCAGCAGAACAAAAACCAGGTCAAAAAGCAAGCACTGAGAAACCTCCTGCGTCACAAGGTGATAAAGTAAAAATTGCTCCTCCAAAACAACCTGAAGTGAAGAACGCAATTCCTAAAGAACCTGTCAAGCCAGTAGTTAAAGAGGACACTGTAAAATCTACACCGAAAGTAACAGAAACAAAGCCAAAACAAGAAGAGAAGCCTGAAGCAACCAAACCAAAGACTGCAGCTACACCAAAACCCAAGGCAGAAACTACACCGGAACCACAAAAAGTTCCTGAATCCAAACCAAAAGTAGCTTCTAAGGTCGAAGTGAAAAAAGAGCCAGCCCAAGCACAAAAAGCAGTCCCTGAATCTAAACCAAACGCCGTTCCAAAGGTAGAACCGAAAAAAGAAGCTCCAGTTAAACCCAACACTATTAAATCAGACAAGGAACAAAAGGCTCCAAGCACCGACAAGCCCACATCTAAAGCTCCGAACACCGAGAAATCTGCATCTAAACCTTCAAGCACCGAGAAGCCTGCATCTACAGCTCCGAGCACCGACAAACCTGCATCTAAAGCTCCGAGCACCGACAAACCTGCATCTAAAGCTCCGAGCACCGACAAACCTGCATCTAAACCTAGCACCGAGAAGCCTGCATCTAAAGCAGAAGCCCCTAAGGTTACTCCTAAGCAATCAGAGCCAGAGAAAAAATCTACAAAACCGCCAGTTGAAGACGAACCTCAAATCATTGTTCAAAGATTAACACCTGAAGAGAAAAGAGCTAGAAAACCAGTCGAAGGTGAACCTCAAATCATTGTCAAGAAAGTAGTGCCGGATGAAATTCCAGTAAATGAGGAAATACCATCAGATACAATAAAACCAAAAGGAGAGCCACTTAAAGTGATTAAGAAAAGTGGACCTATAGAAATCCCTACTAATGTGTAAGTCAAGGTTGTGGTATTTTAAGCCTGTTCTCGAAGAACCTAAAATCAAGTAGTGGAACAAAATTTAGGCTTATTTTAATTATTTAAGAAATTTCGATCCTAATTTTAAAAAATGTTATAACATTTTTAAAGTCATATAACTTTTTCATTTATTCCCAAAACATTCCATGATTGTGATTCGAAACAAACAAAATTCATGCATAATTGTATATATTTATAAAGATTGGAATGGTTGATCTGAAAAGTATTTGATTTGTTTAGTTGTAAAGTATACATTTGTTCAAGATTCACTAATCGAGGCTTGGAACTGTCAAATTTATTATAAAATTGATAACATATTAACTATTTACATACCTATAAAACTTCGAATAGTACACGGATTTCAATATTTATCTTTTAGAATACTTTTTCTTTACATTATAATAATCTAAAATGGGTATTACCTTTATCTTGTCAGTTACCAGCAAGCAAATAAATAGTGCAATAAATAATTAACATTATAACAGAAACTCCAGAAGTTAGATAATATTTTTATAAAAGTCTTATTAAGATATTGTTATAGACATGTTAAAATAAAAATCTAAATAATTTATTTAAAATATATATATTTACTGGTTGTATATGTCGTTTAAAGAAAAAGGGATATGGGGAAAGATTAAGGCATTGAATATGTTTGAATCTCGTTGTTGGAAAAGTTTAGTTTCAATAAAATCATTTTGAATAAAACAAATTATTTTATTTTTATAATCTTTCTAAAATACTTTGATGTTGTGTAGATTACATTATAGCAGTAGTCTCTATAATACGATATACTGTAAGTAGAATGCCTGCGGATCAGATCCAAACGCAAAACAAACCCGCGCGACAAGAAAAAAATCCCTTTGAAGGTAAAACAAGATGCTCACCATGGGCTTTGGAAACGGACTACCTTAAAATTTATTGAGTTTCATAGTACATATCGCAAATTGTTATGTATGAACGGTTTACTTTACCTAAGATATAAATAAACGACTCCTACAATCATTTATTTAACCTTATCGAAAATGCTAAAGGTGCATAAAGAAAAATACAAATGATTTATAAATATTTATATTTCATTTACTGATAAGATAAACTAAACATGGATTTGGCCTGACTTATTGGAATGTCGTATAAATAAGAAATGAACAAACAATATAAAATTATCTGAAAAAAAAATGTATCTTGTATTTTAACCACATCTGTCTCATTAGTTATTTTAAAATTGAAATTACAAATATATCTTTTTCGTGTTAACTTCATTGAGTTACGCGATAAATTCACAACATTTGTACAGTACCATACCATATTAAAAGTAATAGGGTTGGACCCTATACAAACGTTATTCGTACACAATTTCGTTTGTAATTTCCGTACCAAGTTTCGGAATTTGGAAAAGGAAAAGTTTCGGAGTACGGACAGTCATGACTTATTAATTTATATTTGTAAAGAGGAAATATGCTGGTCTCCCGCCGGTAAGGAGTTACAGTCGCTAAGCATTTGTAATACCAGTCTTTATTGGTGGCATGGTACATGTACTTGGAAAAACTACCAGATTATCAGAGCTAAACTAAGCTAGACGGATCGCATACATTCTTTGAGAACTGATAGATATGTAGGTAAAGTATTTACTCTACTGCTTTCAATGTTGTAAAGTCAATGCAACTTTAGAACACCCTTATTGTTCAGTATATTTCCGAAGAACTAAATAAGTTACCAAGAAACAGACACACATCGCTGCTGTCCACCACTTACCATCAGATGGACTACATGCTTGTTTGCCGCTTTTGAATTATAAAAAACTGTGTTTTTAATGGATAGGACCTGTGGCCGCTATCACCAGCGTTCAGCAATATAAAATGATCACGTTTTAATAACAAAGACGCACATTAGTGTTTTACTTTAATTTGAATAATAAAAAATAGCATTACATCATTTTTACGACCACGAATACAGTAAATTTACAAAGACACGACTTGTATATACGAGCCGAATGCACGGCATGGCATGTTGCGTCATTCGACTTCCATAGAGAGCCTCATGAATATATGGGTATTTTAATAAGTACTTATATACAAATCAACAAATAGTATTACTAAATGTCCATTTAATTTCATTGCATTGATTTATTTCTTTTTTATGTACCTACTCCTACATTATAATATCTACAATTAGTTCATTAGTCACTCTAGTAATTTCAATAACAAATTGTGTCAGTTTTATCAACTCTTGCATATTTTAAATTTACATAAATTGTTAGATAATACAGTTTATTGTTTGATATCTTCGTATTAATATAATTATTATCTATTGAACGGTTTTATTAATTAGCTAAGCGTGGCGAGAATCATAAACTATTTGGTTTTGTAATAGATAGAAGATGTATCGGTAGCTAAATGAATATTTGTTCGGCGGCGAGTGCGTCTGCGAAGGGCTTGACGACACTGCGCGTAGCGAAGTAGAATATCAGGCCAAATGTTATCGAGATCGGCAGGGCTGGTAATGCTTTCCTGAATATTGCTAACAGTAGTAATGTGAGACATAAACCCTGGAACAAAAAACGGAATGAATTACAATCAGACTAGTGTGTATGTAATTTTTACTAATACTTATTTACTAGCTGTCGATTCTATATCTATTCTTTGATAGAAGTTTTTACCTTTACTTTTTTTATTTGTAGGTCAAAATGTTAGTAATACAGGATTATACATAAAAAGATCTACTACTAGATAAATTTTATATTATATTACTTACGATTAATATAGCTACAAAACAGGCAAATGTAGTATTCCAGTCTCCATACGAACTCGCTTTTCCCACCAATACACTGTAGAATATAAAGTCGCCTAGGCCGAGTTTAACGCCTTCTGCAAATTTTCATTATGATATTAATATATTATATAATAAAAGTATCTTTAATTAAATGAATTGTCGGACTAAAACTCTACTCAAATGTATTGTCGAGAGAGCCCTTGCCGCATGAGAAGGTTCCGAGATCTCCGCGGGGAGTACGCAGTGTCGAAGTGTCGATTGTAAGAACACGATGTTGATGGCGGTATTCTCGATCAGGCGGTATTTAAAGGTAGTAAAACCCTTTGTGGGATCAGGCGGTATTTAAAGGTAGTAAAACCCTTTGTGGGTCGGCACCACCGCCACCTCAGTGTGATCTAATCTGGGGTTGATTAGATGTCACCAAATGGCCTATACGCTCGTTTGCTACTTCCATAACATGAAAAAAAAACAAGCAAAAAATCTCACTATGTCTTCGGCATAACGAGTTGCCGATGCCGATGCATGGCATGGTGCGGGCTGTGGTGTATGCACCTTCAAGATATGCTGCTCAGATCTGAATATAAAAGCGCATCTTACTCTCATCGTCCGCTTCGGCGTACTGCTGCTGCTGCGGCGGCGGCTGGTGCGGGCGCTCGACGCGCGTGGTGTAGCGCGCGGCGGCGGTGCCGGGCGCGGCGCTGTCCACGCGCAGACGGCGCGGCGGCGCGGAGTGCGCGCGGCGCTGCCAGGCCGCGTCGAAGCCCGCCTCGCCGCCCGACGTGCGCTCGCCCTCGCCGTCGCCGCCCGCTCCGGCGCTGCGCGATCCTGTTATGTTTATCACAAATACGAACGTCAGAATGTTTCTTTGTAACACCTTCACGCTCTAATTGTTTAACCGATCAATATTAACTTTTGCACACCCATTGTCAGGGGTCCAGAAAAGGATATAGTACCTTTCATCCCGAAAAAGATACTATTCTCGAGGAATAGGAAATAACTTTTATACCTACGACCTCTTGATATGAATAAATTACTCATATTACGTACTCATTAACGCGAGCGAAGCCACGGTAAGAACTAGTTGTATTATAAAGTGTCGTTGTATAAAATATAAAAAATAGTTCTTAACTATATCAATGAAATATTATATGAAGTAGTCTATGTTTTATTCTCCAAATTTATTTAGACGCGCATTATAACATTTTTATAGAAATTGTATTAATTTATTTTTGTATCAGAGGAATTACAACTATGATATGTTATAAATATATTAACATTAATTGTAAGCGGTGTAAAACATTAGAAAATTAGCAAATGTGTCATTTCTTTTATATATAAAAAATTACACGTTCACAACGTAAACTCATTTAGTAACATCACAAATAACCCAAAATATACAGTGAAGCAGAAGGCCTTGGCTAATCCGTAAAATGTTTTAAGCGGTGACGGCTTAAGCATATTCTACTACGATGAGTAGAATTTAGGGAAAGGCGATCCGGCGTGAAATGGTAATAAACGGAATGTTGTCAGCTGTGACAACTAAAGTGAAACAATCCTGATACAGAGTGATAGAGACGTGAAGTGTAACATACAATGATGACAACAGTAATTCGACTGAAGAAACTTGGAGCAACGAATATAATATGACATACGGTGACAAAGTATGTGATTCCATACACAGTTTCAACCCACATTATTTGCATTTACTTCAAAAGCAATTAGGTGAAATGTAACAAATGTAGACGATAAAGCGAAATAGCGAACTATGACGACAGATTCAAGCAACAAGTAGCAACGCGTGGTCTCGTAGTGACTACAAAATCAATCCGATGCGGAATGGCAAACGGTGAATTGTAGCAACCAATGACGACGTACGCAATGGAACGTCCAGTTACAACCTAGTGGACGGAATACATTGCGTAGAGGGAGGCGAGATAATGTGGACAAAATCGATACTCAACAAGGGGGATGAAGCGATTGGGTTAATAGTGTAGCCAGGAGTATGCACAGATGGGGCGGAGTTTGCAACTAATAAGGACGTCAAAAGCGAACGACCACGCGGAGGGAAAAAGGTATAGTTAAACCATATCACGCCGAGTGTGCACGGTGTTAACTATGATTATCGCAATGTATGACCATTGCAACGGATAATGACGACAAATGCGATTCACAACGCGGTGGACAATGGGTTCGTATTTGCATAGCGGGCGGGAGTAACGTCGTCACGAATGCGACAGATAATGACGACCTCCACACAGGAGAGGTAGAGGAAGATGGTTAACAGTATCGCCTCGAGGGGATAGGGGATAGGAGGGAGGGGATTAAA
>DWPW01000431.1:0-11633 GCA_018252015.1 Astraptes brevicauda
AGAGTGGTATTTATTGAGTGAGAACATTGCATTGTCAGATGACATTTATCATCTTAAGTGCTGTAGGTAAAGGAAAATCCTCTCCTATCTCCTACTTATAATAATACTACCAAGTAATTTAGCAACATCACTCTTCTGTGATAAAACACCATTATCTGCCTTATAGATAAGGGCGGGACACCTACAATTGTCTATGACAATAATTAATTATGATAACAAATATCCTTTTATGCAATAGACCAATTAATATTCTATACTCAATTATCTGCTATGAAATCTGACCATCATGAATATCTGTAGAAATAGATATGGCAATAAGACATATTACGTCATCAATGTTTGACTATAACATTGTAATAAACTGAAACATTCATATTTAGCCTCAGTAAGCATATAATATGTAGTAACGTAACATTTGTAATACCTATTTTTCATTAGTTTCTTTGGAAATGCTTCACTACATATTACAACTTTACCTTTACCCATTGCCCATCTATACCATAATAGGTGAACACAGAAAGCACACTACTAAAAAAAGTTGACACATAATTTCTATTAAGACTTCAACAAACTAATCGAAATAGAGCACATTCACCACATCCATAACAATGATAAAACTGTAAACATTTTGTTTACTATGTAAAAACATTGAAGCTAGATGTTTAAGTGGCTGGCTTACCTGTCTGAAGTGAGCGGATATCAGATGCAGGGATGCGGGGTGAGATGCAGTTCTCTCGATGTGGCAGGCCAGCAGGCGTCCGCCTGGCTCCCTCTCTTATGCTTACGCATCCTGCCCGGTAGAATCCTTGCCGTCAAACACAATCATCGTGCTCAGAAATCGAGTGTCCATTTTTCAATCGCCGTGGGCCGTGTGTAGATTATCGATCCTTCGGAACTCTTCCGTACTAATACATGCTTTTCTTTGGCCTGTTCTTTACTAGCGTTCCGACGTTTCGTTTTAGGCAGCGGTCCTGTTCAGCAAACTGTGTGCAATCGCATTGTCACTAGCTTTGTCGAATGACGCACTCGGTGCACCCCTTACTTCTGCAACAAATAGTACACATTCACGATCGTGTCACGTGTTGTTTTGTTACAATGATCGCTATGATTTGCAAGGACACAAAGAATTTAATGGAAACCTAAACCCGCCCCGCCGCGCTAAATGGGTCGATGGCGCCAAATCAACGTCATTCGGTCGAGGGTGAGAAAATACCTTGTATCATCCGACGCGGACTCATCGCGCCTCATTTTTCTATCAATCGACAAAGAGTATCTGTCCGAGCGTAAATACTTCATAATCTTAATCAGCTTACTGCCAGTCATTAGGTACTTGCGACTACGAAATGAACGATGCAATTTCACAAGAAGGCGACAGTATTACATGATACACTTTCACTGAGGAGTTGAGGACGCGCGATGTACTTCCGCGTTGGCACAGTAAAAATATACAAAGTCTATGAAAACTTACCCGTAATAGTTTATATGGGGAAAATATCATGATCAATTCTATGCACACACACCCCACATGAAAAAAAACATGGCAGCGCAGGAAAGTCAAAAATTATAATTTGCGCAACGCCGTCAAAAGAATGGAATGACGTCTCGTTATCGACCAATGACAATGCTTCGATTTTCAAATTTATCAAAGATGGCCGACCAGGGGCCCGTGATTTCATGATTACATTTTTTGTTCTTCGTGATTCGTGGAAATGTGTGCCTGGCTTCCCATTGGACACTGAATTGTTCCGTAGCACCAATGACAATGATCCGAGCAAAGAACGTCAATAAGATTTCGCGCCATTTAAAACCGCGAGTTTCAAAAACATCGCTAAAAATTTTTACTATTACAATATATCTATGATTAGTGAAAAATAATCACATTTCTACTATTTTATTTATAAGCGTAGAGATATGATCAATATATTAATATAGTTCTTGCTTACAACATAATATATTCATATGAGTTATTTACTTCACAAAACAAAACTATTACACAAATAAGGTTACGTTCACCTTTCCAGATGTAAACATACTGTACGTTCATTCACACGGACGTTGAGCTGCATCCAATTTATGTAGATAAGAATGTAATATAGAAAAATATCTAGTCTGCGCATTGTTATAAAAGTATACGTCATCTATTTCTATTATATGTGTATCCATTATAGATGTAAGTTTATTATGATTGCCAACTTTCAATCATTGAGATATATGTAGTAACTAGAGAAGACACTGCGAACCACTGTCCAGTCATGTGCAACTGCGGTTACTATTGCGCACTGCACTCAGTCGCTTGCTAGCCCGCATGCGTCTATTGTTTCCATGCAGTTTCGAAGTTTTTTAATCGAAAACTCTGTAAAAATCATTAATAATGCCCGGTGTGTTATGGTACTACAGGAATAATTCAAATAGCTTGACAAAATGCAAAGGAATAACTTTTTATCTTTAACTTACCAAATGTCATTATTTTAAAATTAATAAAAAAAATATATTGTAATGCGCGCCATTTTGCTTACTCTGACATAGACTGAAATATTTAGTAGGATAATGTATCATAATTACTTCACTCCTATAATTTAATTATTTTACTGTTTGAATTAATTAGCATATTATTTATTTATGAATCTTTATACCATTTTGATATATAATTAGGTTAATATTTATAATAATTTATCGAATTAACTGCAACCTATGTGTATAAACTTGGTATATGTTAGATTAAGAAGCGAAAACTAATAGTGTGTACAACTATCAAAAATTATTTGTCAAAATAGCAGAAGTTGACTAAACGAATACAGTTTAATCATAATTAACTAATGAAAATCATAAAATTATTGGTGTTGATATTTTTTTATTAAATATGTAGGTATTAAACCTACGCCATCTTTTTTGCGCTGTGGTGCTCTTTTCACGGTTATTCAAATTCCGAATACGAAAATGGAAGAAATATCATTAAGTGACCACGCTTAATGATAAATGATAAGTGGATTATATAATACATATATGTAAAACCCTGGGCTAACCTAATCCTCGCTGGTAGTTTTAATAAATTGAATATGTAGTATTTAACTTCCTCTTAATTCAATTATCAATAAATCGAATACACGTTTTAAAGAGACCATCTACTGTTTCTGCTTATAAAACAACACTAGTTTAATAGCAGTTTCTACTCGATTGGCAAAGAAGGGTTGATTAGGGCGCGTAGCTAAAACAAATCAGTTACTTAACGTACTTATTTTACGTATAAATTAATATCTGTAATTCTTGACGCTCTATTCACTACTAACAGAAGTTAATAATTAAGTGTATTCTTTAATAATCTTAACCTCATAAATCCAATATATATCTTGAACGAAATTGTCAAAAATTAAAAACAACAATAGTTTAGACAACTTAATGCTTATTTTATTAAATAACTATCAATATTAAGTTGACATTAATATTAAAACAAATTCGAGGAATTGGGAATATTCCTGTTCCTGGACATTAGTAAAAAATGAAACAAATGCATAAGTTACGACATTTTTATTCTCTTATAACTTTAGTTTTTCAGCATTCCTATTGGCAACACAATAAACTCATTCCATTTTATTCACATACCAATACTAATATGACCAATATATGTATATAATTAATATAATTGGGGTCTACCAAAGTTATAAAATCTCTTGGAACATCAACTTAATTGCATTTTATGCAATGCTGAAATATATCTAAATTTTATACAATACATACATCATTGTGTATTACAATAGGAAGTTCGAACAATATTATTATTAAATACGCGAAGTATATATATGTATAAACGGAATTTTAAAGGCAGATTCAACTAGAGGCTGACAGAAACTGATTATGCAGGAAACAACAATTTGTGCTAATACTTTAAACTAAAACAAATAAAAATAAACTTACGACTGAACAGCGATCACAGAAATGCATAAACCATAATAATAAATCTCTGAAGAAACGAAAAAAAACATTATTTTATAATAAATAAAGACACGACAATACAGACAACTTTGTACGGTGTGGAAAGTTTACGTTATTTACATATCTATGTGATTGATTAAGATTAAAATGTATACAAAAATGCTTATTGTCATTAGGGTAACAAATTACAATAACAACATTCGTCTACATATGTATGCGTATTCGTTAACATTCGTAACTCCTTATTCCCTGCAGGAGTGGTTGGTGATATTGGTGTCGAACGATGTCGTCGCGACGTTATGTGAACGCAAACGGACAGGAAAGCAGAACAGAAAGCAGTCACATCACTTCATATCATATTTACACCTTGAGCTAGTGGATTAGTGGTTCATTGGCTCTCTGGCCGCTTGCCACTAGTTGGCTTAGCCACCATCTCTTCACTCTTGGGCATCGTTCTCTGTTCACCGAACTTCTCTACGGCTTTCTTCATCTCTCTTCGTTTCTGCGCCTCCCGGATCAAATCGAATAAACTCTGGAAAAGAAAATTACGATTTCAAAAATTGTAAACGTTTTTAATTACTTCACACGTAGAGCTTTTCTAACTGTATCTCTAATTCAAGGCGAAGCCCTAATACTATTAGTTTATCTTTACAATTAAAGTCATGCGTTATTTAGAAAGCAAATCGTGTAGTCCATCTGATGGTAAAAGGCTAGTGCCGCCTAAGAACATCTGTAATAATAGGGCGCCATGTAGAAAAGGAAGAACTTAAATTCGATTCTACATGTGTTTCCACTCCTAAGGACTAAGATGGTCGTCTCATATATAAGTTAGTCTGCATAGCCGTCTTTTCTTGGAATCGCAAGAAATGCTTCATCTATGGTTTCTTCTGAGTCGAATCATACTGCGTCTACCACCTGCACGATTACGGTTCAATAGAGCCATGTGAAATTCTACCACATTCAACTATTCACCGTTGACAGTGACAAGGTTGAATTTACGCAATACTCACCTTGCCATCTGATTCACTTGTCTTATCTTGCTCTTTGGCAGCGACAGCGGCTTTGTCCAACGCCTTCTGGATCTTACTCTCCACCTCAAGGATCTCCTCCTTGTCCAATAACTCGATCAGTTCCGCCATTTGCTTCTCAGAAAGGTTGACATTCTCGTTGCCAATTATTTCCAACATCTGCAAACAATAAAATGTTAATGACCTCAATGTAGGGCATATGATATGCATCTAGTATTTATAATAAATAATATGATAAGGAAAGATTTTGAAATATTGTCTTTATCAGAACAAATACTGTGTTGATTTTCTTTATCCTTTTTATTGCTATTTTGTATTATCATATTTTTATCTGTGATAGGCTTTAAAAAAATTGCAACGTGTAATTTATTTAAGAGGGAAACAAAACAAAAGCATTGATGATCATTTTGTTTAAGAAACACGATTACCTAGAGTAATCCTAGGCACTAGGTATCGTTACCTTAGAAGATTAGGCTCAAGAATTTAATGTCAATGTGTGAATCACATCTACCCTAAAGACAGAACACAACATAATTAATAATATTACTATGGGGTACCAATGCTCAGAGTAGAGAGAGTTTCTTCCTTATAGCAGCAATACTCAGCGCCATTGTGTATTGGTTTAAAGAGCATGGTAAGGAAGTCATACTTATTCGAGCCAATCCAACTTAGTGTCCTCAGGGGTAGCAACGCATTTGTGGCCGACCCCAGATAGGACTGTGATCTTATCTGGGGTTGATTACAGATGCCCACGGGCGGCAGTGGCCACGTACACGCATGCATGGTGCATGCTCGTTTGCTACTTCCATAACAAAAAAAATGACGTACACTACTTTCTATACGTATTCTGCTACTGACTGACTGACTTACTTCTGGACTGACAACTGAATACTATTTCGTTGTAACAACAGCGCTTCATAGTTATAATTTGGTAAATAGTGGGTTGGAACACTTGGAACGATTTGCGCTCTTTATATAATTGGCAATTGCACTCATGTAATACACATAAGTTGTATTACTATGATTAGTTCACGCATTTACATAACAAAACAAATCGCCTTATCAAAATAATATATATGCGTGGTTAATGATTATCTAACTTATGATAATAATGATAACGTAATACCGACACTCTCAAAGTCTGTTTGATGGTCTCAAACAAAAAATATATTATCATCACTTCAGAATATATATTTTAATGATACAAAACTGACAAGGCTACTTCAAGTTGTGATGAAATGATTTTATCATTATTGATAAAAGATTTACAATAGAGAGTAATTCTTTGTATAAAACAAAACAAACTTTTCATAAACATAGACAATAAAATTTAAAGTCCACCTACTTGAAGTCTCGAAACTAAAAGCTTAATCGAATAAATTGCCTGAATTAGTCATAGTAGAACTCTCCAACTTAATTTTATTACAACTTTTTAATTTTTCAGCTTTTGATATCTTCCATTATAATAATTTTTAATCATCTCACAATTTTATCTTTTACTTTAGGTACTAGTGATAGTTCCAAAGGTTTTACACAAAGACGAATAGTTACCTTCAATACATCATCAATCTTGAGTTGTCCATCAAAGTCATCATCCAGCCTACCAAGAACATCTTGAATGAGCTTCAATTTGGCCTCATCAGGAACTTTCTGGAGGCTCTTAATGGAATGCATAAGTTCGTCGATTTGTATCAGCTGCTCCTTTGCCTTCTGGGGCTCGGACTTTGTCTGCTCTAACGTGTTTAGGAGCGCCTTCTCCTTGCTCTCAAGTTCCACCAACGCCGCGTCCAGTTTGCTTATCATGTTGTTCACGGCGCGATACAGTCTGAAGATAAAATATTGTTATGTAAGAAAAGATGAAAACTGGCGTGAGGTGCTATATGGAAACTGCCGCCTTGGCATATCTGCAATAAATTAACAATGAAACGGAGTCCAATCAAAAATGGACAAAAGAAGCATAGCTTGCTCCTTGATACATTAGACAACTATGATAGACCGCCTACGACCACCATTAAAGGTGCTAAAATACAGTTTTACCGACTTTAAAAAATGAGGTTCCAGGACCAGTCTGTACCTAACTGCATTGTTTATAGAATGTTCGCGATTTTCTCAAAAACTTCTGATCCCATTTACATGTGGTTTTGTTATTAGCCTATCCATGAAGTAGGTATATATTATATTTCTCGAATATTTTTCTTTAAAAATATACTTCTTGAACAAATACATAATAGCTTATATAACTATCATTATTGTTAAATGTAACCTTCTTGATATATGATTCACTATGAATTTTATTATTTTTTAAAACATTAAAAAGATGATGTAACATTCTGGACATTAATTCATTACATCTCAGGTTCACTAACCACAATTAAACACTGTACTGAATCCTGAAGACACAAGGTTTCTTTTTGAAAAACTCCTTTGTGTACTTCATGGAAATCATAATAGGTACATCATGGAATGATGAACAATGTCATATAACATAGAACTATATGACATAGAAAGCAAACATGTAAATTAGTTTTCTTTAAAAACGATTATTTTAAAACAATAAATTTGTGAACATCCTATATTTTGACATATTGCGTAAATTTTATCGATTTTTAATCAGATTAACAATACTCGTGCGTATGTAAGTACTCGTACGATAAACTTTTCGAAAGAAGGAAGAATAATCGACGTTTCTATTGAGCCTCCGATAATAATTTAGATGAGTCAGAGTAATTCATGGCATACAAAAACTGATACCTAAATAAATAATAAAGCACCGCATAGATTTAAAAAATATCTGATAAAATAGTTACTTATAATTATTCTTTTGTGATTATTCTTCTGACTAGCGATAAAATAAACGACCTTGAGGACTTTACATCACGACATTACTTTACATTACATCACGAATTTATCAATAACAATAAAGGAAGTCTGTATAGTTATGACACATTGTGTGCATTGAGAAGACGATAATGTAATACTGCAGAATATTAATAAATAATAATGAACTTGAACTTCTTAGGGCGAATTTGGAATTAAATGAATTGTTATATAAACAAAAAAACCCGAAAACTTAGCAGCAATTATCTAAAAAGGGAAGAAAAAATACTTGTACTAAGTGGTGCAGATGGTGTTTTGGTAGCTATTTTAAAAAATTCTTTCTCCCTAATTAACTTTTAATCCTGTTTGTTCCTGAATTTTGAGTCCTTATTATTATTTTTCAAATTTAATCAATCAATTTAGTCGATCTATAGATTTAAGCAATCCTTAAGAGTATTTGTTTGTATAAATATACATGATATAATATGTACGTACCTCCGGGCTCCCTTTGTGAGCTTGATGTCAGCCTGTTTGGTTTTCACAATCTCCTGCATTTCTTTCACATCCTCACTATAGTCAAGCAACTCTGTTTTCAACTCCTGAATACTTTCTTTTTCAAGCAAGAGGGATTTCTTTTGTTGAGCTGAATACAAAAAATATATTATGCACTGATTTGTTTTTAATTTTATTAACTTAAACTTCTTTTAAAATAATGTCCCATAAATATGAGAATTATTTGTGCCGATATTCCTGCTAATAAACAAGTGTATTGAGTTATGTAAGGAGAAAATAAATTTATATTGGAATTAAGCTTAATAAACAAACATATTATCTATGATTTAGTTTTTGTGAAAATATACACATTTGGACTATCCATATTAAATCATTTACTAACAACTGCATACTTATATACTTCCTGCATGTATTAATTTGTTGTAACTAATGTTTTTCATAAATAGCTTGAGGTCAACAATACATACTACTGTACAATATAATAGAAAATTTATTACATGGGGATATCATTAATATAAAAAGTGACTTTAAAGAATGTTATACACAAAGCATAATACAAGTTATCTTTTTGAAATTTAAATCAGTTTCAATAATAAAAACCAACTCCAATTCTATTTACAGGAAACACTGAACTCAAATGTTACAAATGCGGTAAAAATAGTCTTTTAGTTAGAATAGAATGAATTACCATGACATTGGGCTTAGAAAAAACATGGCTCCTTGCCAATATGACATGTTCTTACCTAATTTCTCTAAAGCATCCTCAATTACTTCAATGTCTTTGCCAGAAAGACCTTCCTCAGTCTTCAGCTTTGTATCAATAGCTATAATGGGTGCAGTGTCCACCATTGCTGGAATACTTGCTTCATCAAGAATGGGAGCCTTGTCTTTGAGCTCTTCCTTCTCCCGTTTCTTTGCCTCAAGTATTTGTTTCTCTCTTTCCGCTTCCTGTAATTCTTGTTTCTCTTCTTTGATCTTTGCCTCTTCCAATTTGATAGCCTCAGCTTTGGCCTGAAAAATAATATATCACATGAATAGACTTAATTAAGGCTGAATTTAAACATACATTTTGATAAACTGAATGACTTACCTTGAAGTCCACTTTGCCCTCCTTTTCTCCAATAGCGGCTTTAGTCTGTGTGGCAACTTGTTCAGGTAAGGCAGAGATTGTCGCCTTCAGCTTGTATGTTGTAGGCACATGTTCAGGCACCATCAATGCTCTGGACAGGAGCAGCAATGATGGTGGTACTTTCTCATTTAACGACAAGTCTAACCAGTTTTTCAGCTCTTTTCGCAACCGCTCCTCGGAAACACCGTATGCCCTCATACCTCGCGCCCTGCAAGCCTGCTGCAACTCGCTGAAGTTCAAGCTGTCAACACCCTCCTTAGCAATCATTTTGTCATCTGCTGCTAGCGATCTCAACTTCATTTTGAGATTAAACCGCAACATTGCACTTGTGCCTATTGTGGATACGTTGAGCACTTTACACAATGCAACCAGATGTGGTCTTTGTAGAGAATCCAGGGTGATTTCGTCCTCAAACAGCTTGGAAAACTTCATGATCTCTTCACTGGTCGCAACATCTCCGGACGTACGAATTCTAGTGAAGAAACTTGAAAATTCTTTTGCGAGTTCAGAATGCCTGTTTTTAGCTTGGGGTGCCATTTGGTCCAGAGTTTCTTGGAAGAACTTTGCCATCTCCAACTTGACCTTTAGATGTTGTTTTAACTTTGCTTCCTTTTGACTCGTACTTTCAAACGTGGAGGGCAACATATTGGGGAATATCTTAATAAAGAGGGGCAATGCGAATTCCAAGAATGGTACAACGATGAATACAATAAATGGCACCATTCTAAAGAGGTCACCTATAGTCGTGACCAAGAGCCTGTGTTCTCTCCGTGTTAACGAGTTCCCTCTGAGAATCTTGAAGAGTAAAGAAGTCGATATTCTTATTTCAATGAAAAGTAAACGAAAGCCGTGGTAATAGTGTCGCAACTCATCCATTATACGTTCCTTCAGACTTTTCTTAACTTCTACTTTCTTTGGGAGCTTCTCTTGCTCTTCAATGCCCTTTTTGATAGTTTCAACTGTGGCTTCGACTTTTGATGAGGGCTTCAGAGGTTCCTTTTCATACCTGTAGCTACTGGTGTTAATCGACCGGATGTGAGGTGGGTAGCAAAACACTCGCGTGTTAAGGGGTTTCTGGGTAATGTCATGCTGTAATCCTATAGGCTGGGTTGTGTAATATGATAGTGACCTTGAAAGGGTAATGTATGGAAAATTTTGATACTGCCTCGCCTCCCATAGCAATGCTGAAATACACAAAAAAAAACCCGTTATCGACAGACATTGGAACTATTGGAAGTGTTCCGGTAGTGACGATTGAGTGCAATACACAACGAAACTTTCACAATGTTTTGATCATACTTTTTAATTTTCGAACCACATAAAAAAATCAGTAATCACCGCCTTGTACTATATACAGAAGTGATTAACTGTATTAGGAATCTTATTTTGAAATGTTATAACCATGCGATACTTTATAATAAACAATGGATATAATAATTATTACTGTGCTATTTTAGTCTAATAAGAAAAAGATTTCATTCTGACATTCTCACATTCTCACAGGGATGTATTACAAAACAGTAAACATATAATTACACATAACACCATGAAAGTAATGAAGTCATAGTACAATCAAGAATCAATCAATTTTTAAACTGATAGGACAGGTTATGTTAAATGTTTATTTTGGAACACAGTCATGATTAAACTTACTCGATTTCTTTACGCACCGACAATGATTCAGTATTAATCTGTTCATTTTTACTTTCTATCACCATAAAATATGAAAAATATGAAAATTAAAAACAAAATCAACCTTTATGCACCATGACAATCGAGAAGTTAAACAGATAAAAAATATTGAAATTGAGCATTTTCATTACTTTTTTAAATACAGGCAAAGATTACTCCTCTGACATTATTTGATTTAATTTAATCTAATTTAAAATTTGACTTCATTTTGATCAAAAGGAAATCGTTTTAGGTAAATATTATCGCCAGAGAAGGAAAAATAATTTTAATTAAGTTAATGCTGGGAGGAATAATTAGAGTTAATGTATTCTAGTCGTAAATTTTGTACATTGCCATAGAGTGCCGGATAGATAGGAATATTTATAGTGCTAATCGGGCCCCCAAATCCTTGGAGGAATTATAATATGGAGTAGTAATATGCCAAATTTGAGTGAAGCGTCTTGACAACAGCCGGTAGCCGTAAGTAACGGAACTGTTATTTTACTAGAGCTGTAAGGAACCGTATGTATTCGTTACTGAGCAAC